>JAZGTK010007958.1:0-18815 GCA_036877625.1 Ambastaia sidthimunki
AGAGAGAGAGAGAGAGAGAGAGAGAGAGAGAGAGCGAGAGAGTGTGTGTGTGTGTGTGTGAGAGAGAGAGAGAGAGAGAGAGTGTGTCTGTGTGTGTCTGTGTGTGTCTGTGTGTGTGTGTGTGTGTGTGGTGCAGGGTTTCACTGCAGTACGCTGTCACTCTTGTCCTCTACGTTACTTTGCACCGACCATCATGTGAAGTGAAGCATTGCTTTTCTGTTTACATCACTAATGCATGATGAGAAACAAGAAAAATCTGTAATAAATGAACAGTTGTCCTGAAATCAGCTGAATTTTGTGTCTGGAAACACACAGAGCCGGAGCGAAAGAAGCCGCCTAATCACAATGAAAGAATCTCAATAAATCTGTGCAGAGACCCGCTGCCCCCCCCCAACACCCCCCGTCACTCCACACTTCAGAATTTAACCCTTCAGACGATCTTATTACATTCCACCTGTACTGAGGGGGTTAGACTCTCCTCCATCTCCCGGGACACAGTCCTTTGTTTGCTAAATACTGTTTCAAAGTATATATATAATATATACACACACACACACACATATATGTATATATACTTGAAGCGTTGCTTTCAGTTCATGTTCAAGACTCAATAATGTACCATATTCAGGGTTCAAATTCAGAAATAACCTTGTGATCATATATATTAAATACTTGTATTCTTGCATAATTAATACTTGTATAAATTAAATACCTGTATTCTTTAAAAATCTACTTGTATTTGAATGAACCAATCCTGATCTGTATTGAATTTTACATAGAATCTGATTCTTTGTATAGATGTCTGGTGGTTTCTGATTCTGTGTTGCAATGCAGTATGTGATCAGGGGACCTTGAATGACAGGTGTGTGTGTGTGTGTGTGTGTGTGTGTTAGAACAGAATCCAGCATCAGGACAAAGACACAGCACACACGTGGCAGGTTGTGCAGATACAGTCACCCACTGAAGGAGGGATAGTTAAAACCGCATGCTTCTGTGTGTGTGTGTGTGTACTGTAGTCTATAAGCAGAGTCTAGACAAAGAGCTGCCCTCGCTCGCCCTGTGAGTGAACGAGTCTCGCTGCAGTCGGGTCGTAAAATGCGTCTGTTTTCCTGGATGAATCGTTGAGGTGGTGGCGGAGAATGAGGGGAAAGAGAGGAAGACAGAAAGAGGGGTGTTGGGGGAAGGGTTCGAATCTTTCTTTGTTCGGTTTCTCATGGAAACCCTGTTTTGTGCGGGCAGCTCCTGTCCTGTGTGGACTCATGAGTATTTACAGTTGTAGCTTTTTAGGAGAGAAGGAATTCCTTTAAAAACACCAGGAGGAAATATTTGTTTCCAATCCATTCACATTGTTTCAACATAAGTGTCACAGAAGGCTACTTAACTGTTTATTATTTTGAATATTATATTTAACTTGTATAATATGAGGTTTGTTTTATAAATGATGTGATTTTCACATTGTGTTGTACTTCATGCATTTACTGTAGATGTACACAATTAGTTTCTCTCCCAGATACACAGTGTAAATGTTTTCCAGCTTATACTAAAACAGCGCAAGTGTTGTGCAGTTAAAACTGAGTGTATTTTTAACTCACTGTTTCACAAGTTTAATGCAACGAGAAATGTGTGAAATGTTCTTCAGTTTCTAATGAAATTTTCACTCCAGTGACGTATGAGACTAGAGCTGTTTACATCTGCAGTGTGTTGTGGGTGTGTGTGATGTGTGTGTGTCACTCTCATGATCGCTGTTGAATGCTGAGGCTCACAAAGAAAACAGAGAAGCTATATGCATGTTTATGTGAATGTCTTATGCTTGTGTGTGTGTGTGTGTGTGTGTGTGAGAGAGAGAGAGAGAGAGAGAGAGAGAGAGAGGTGTTGTGCGTCTCGGTGTAAGTGTCATTTTCTCACTGTGAGGTGTGAAGGGGGCAGTTATTGTGGGACTGAGGGGTTATTGTTTTTGTTTCTGTCTGGAGAAGCAAGTGTGTGTGTGTGTGTGTGTTTGTGTGTATGTGTGTGTGTGTTCTGTTGGTATTTGCTTCAGTACAGAAACATTAACACACTGTATGTTGGTTGGTTTTTGAATGATTTTGCTGTTATATGAGGTGATATTGCTGATATTATCAGTTTCTATTATATGATTTGAAGTGATTGACAGCAGGATGTTTGTGGACTGTTTTCTGCTTTGGAAATGTAACAGTGTGAGTGTGTGAGTGTGTGAGTGCACTTTATTAAAATCTCTTTCCCCTTTTCTCGTACGAATCGTTACTGTCAAAGCGTGTGTCATTAAGACGTCACTTGTGTCAAACAACCAATCAGCATTCAGCTTTGCCTGAAATGACAAAGGTGGCGTTTGATCAGACCTGTGTTAATTCGGGGGATCCCGTGGTGGGGACACAGTGTAACTCTTCTGTGTATCTCCTCATTATTTTCCGCTTTCTCAGCCCGGGAATCTGTTTATCCCACTGAAATCTTGTTTCAGACTCGGGGAGTATTAACTCCTGACCTGGTGATGAATGAATGTCAGATTATGCATCTGACAAATGGATTTACATGTGACACAATTAAGATGAATTTGGTGGCAGGGGCGCAGTCTGATGTTTGTGGGTCCCTCACGGTGGAGGGATTCATTTAGAAGCCGAAGAGAGCTTAAATCTTGTTAAAGACACCGGCAGGGATGTTTAGGGTTTTTCCTACCACAGCAGTATGACAATTTCCCAAACCTGAGCAGCACAAGAAGCTAATGTGGAGTGTGTTGTGATTCTCAGTTTTGGAGATACCTGCAGAGATTTGAGTGGGTAACAATCATGAAACAGATGATTGTGTGCCTGAGGGCTTTTCTGCTCTTTGAAGTCCCACCTGTGTGTTTTATTTCTTTCTCATTGTCAGAGATGAGCAAAACACTAGAAACAGGAAAGTTCTGGAGAGGAGTTCCTGGATGTTCCTGGAACATTCAAAACATCCAGTTTTTTAGACATTGTATTAATGTTATTGTTTGATTGTTATTCTATTTTTTTTAAAACTAATGTTTTTAAAACGTTTCACTTACTACTTAAGAATAGCTTTTTGAGATAATATATAATGCTAAATGTTCTGCTAACTTTACTGCAAGAACTTTTGATAACTTGGAGAGAACTGTTAGAGAATGTTAGCCAATGTTCTGAGAACATTAGCTGTGTTTTAGCTAGTTCAAACTAGTGACTGTGTTCCAAAAACCGGCTAGACCACATTGAGGTAGCTAAGCTAGTGAACAGCTTGCCTCAGCTTGGGACAGCTGGTGACCAGCTTGGACCAGCTAGAAACCAGGTTCTAAAAGTTGGAATTTCTTGCAGGATTGGGAATGTAGGTCAGGCGCTGGGATTTTCAGATTTTGTCACACTGGAAAGTCTGAAAAGATTAATTGAATCTGAAAACTGTGTATCAGGTGCCTAAAGCTTCTACCCAGCTAACAATGCTGTCCCGGTTGTAAGAACGTTTACCTAATGTTTCCATCAACAGTGATGTTAAAAATGTTATTTTGAAATTTCTAAGAACATTCGTTCTTGTAAAATGGCAAAACAATATTTTAAACGTTGATATAAAATAATGGAAATGTTCAGGAAACACTCTTACAACCTAAATTGTTAGCTGGGGAAATTGCTAACCCTGATTTCTTGTATTGCACCAGTGTTTGATAAAGTATAACATGTGCGTGCTATTAAGAAAGTGCAATGCTTAGAAACTTTGTTATAATTAGGTTGATTTGTTTATAAATGTGATTCTTTTGTGTGTGGTTGATGTGCTGTGTGTGTGTGTGTGTGTGCTATAATTCAGAGAGTGTGGCATTATGGGTAGGCACAGCAGGGCTTGACTCTGTAGGTCAGGATTTGGAAGTGATCTGTTTTTGTTGGCCCAGCAGCTCTCTCTATTCATGCGAGAATAAGCCTCGCTCATCCCACTCGCTGCTTTCTGGGTACAGACGCTTTTTATGGGCAGAGTAATTTGGTTTGAGAACACTGAGAGATCTCGATTCTTTCCTCTCTAGCCTCTAATTCAATCTCCTGCCCCAAACCGTGTTTGTTCTCCTTCTCTGAGGGCTGTGTGATGAACAGCCCTGACACACTCACTGCTAAATGGCTTTCTGATTTTTTTCATTAATCTTCTCTGTTGATTTGCTTTCTCTGAACTTTTTTCTCATCATTGTAAAGGAACCGTTGAAAACTGTCGTTGTTGCTTTTAACATCATTAACTCGGATCAGTTATCAATAACAGCATTCTGTTCTAACCAAGTATTATTTTCTTCTGTGAAATACAAAAGGAGATATTGGGCCAGATGTGCAAGCAGCTTTTTTTTGCATACAGTGTATTTTTTGTCTCTTGTAGAGTTTTCTTTTAAAGAAATGGTTCACCCAAAAGTGTAAATCCTTCCATTTACTCACACATTAGAAGATATTTTGCAGTATGTTGGTAACCAAACAACAGTGACACAGTGACTTCCATTGTATGGACAGAAAACCACGAAGACATTTCTCAAAATATCTTCTTTTGTGTTTTACATAAGAGAAAGTCACACAGGTTTGGAAGAACATGAGGGTGATGAGTTGCTGAGTGCAACCGTTGCGTCCATCTCTTCAGTTCTACACACTTCATCTCTGTCTCTCTGTGTCGCTCTGGGCTGCTGCTGTTATTCTGTCATTTATCAAATGCCAAACACAGATAAACGGCTGATGACTGGCTATTATTCAACACTGGATCTGATTCTGGGCAACAGTTTGGTCAGATATGCGAACAACTTGTGCCTCTGCTTGTCAGGGACAGTGTAGTTTAAAATTTATTATAAAATATGATGTTAATATTGTCAAGATAAGCATAACCTTTATGAAAACAAGGAGCTTAACAGACGTTTATCATTGACCCTAATGGCCATCCAAACATGCAACCTCAGATTTTTGAGTTGGATATATTTAAAGCATATATGTTTATGTTTTTATTATGCAACTATAACGTTTATAATGTCCAATCAGCTTCCTCACATCATTTGTTTAAAAACGAAGTCAAACACTTAAAAAATATACTATTCATTTTTAATGTTGATTTAGTGTCTATATTTTTATGCAAGTATCGATTTATGTTTGTGATGGCAAATCTAGTCGGCCTTCAGAAATCTTCAGATATCATCTCTCATTCAAATTATTTTCAGATGTAATAACCAGAGCAGGAAAAGCTTTATTTAATGAAATGATTTTGCAATATCTCTCACTGAGAGAGTTCTATCAGTGGTGAAGATAAAGGTTTTGTTGATTAAAGGATGGATGTGAGAATGGATTAGAATCATGTGTATTGCTGAAAGCTATTTTTATTTGATAATGCTGAGGACCCTTCAGTGTGTGTGTGTGTGTGTGTGCTGTAAATTACCTTCTTCGTTCCAGGAACTGTATGCAGGTAGCAGACAAATATTGGCACGTTAGCTCTGACTCTCTGATTGGCCAGAATACTGGCACCTCCCCGTCTGTAAACAGGCTTGCAGAAAAGAAAAGAGTGAGTTGGATGGTAAGAATTGTGGGGCAGATCTGTAAGACACTTAAATGGCAGGTTGCCTCAGTCCATTACTGCCTCACCTTTACACACACACACACACACACACGGTGAGAAAGGAGTTCTCCAATAAGGAGAGTCTGTGAGACGGGGTTGTCATGGCAACAAGACTAGACCTGTAGTTTCCCAAGAATTATTTTTATAATGACTGAGCTGTCAGGGAATCTCATTGTCTAGTATTCTCCTCGAAATCTTGTAACAAAAGATAATATTCAGAGACCCAAATACAATGCAGTTATTGGTTTGAAGAACATAAGACGGTTTCTCTAGTAACTTTCCATTGCGTTAGTCTTGCATCTCTCAAGCGCTAAACAAACGCTAAACAAACATCTCATCTCCCCTTGAGGAGGTCGTAGCCCATGGGACACACACACGCAAAATAAAAATACACTCACATAGAAACACTTAAAGATAAATGTCACACAAACGTGACCTGTTATTTACTCACCTTGATGTTGTTCAGACACAAATGACTTTCTTATTTTAAGGTTTAGAAACCCAAAGTATCTCTCAGAATAAAATGAAGACATGATAAAAGATCTGTTTTGTAAATGTGAACATGTATCAGCTGTGAGGGAGGTTTGTTTATGTTAAGCTTCTTGTCTGCACCAGAAAACAACTCCCACATCGTCTCTGTCTCTCTCTCTCTCTTTCTCTCTCTCTCTCTCTCTCTCTCTCTCTTACCTTTTGTCTGTCTGCTTCTTCGTCTCTCGCTCTGCACACTAAACATTTCAGGTTTTCTGGAGATGAAACTGCTGCTCTCTCGGTAATCAATGCAGGTCAAATGGATTCTTCTACTCAGCAAATCGCATGCAAATATTTATGCTGCTTTGTTACAAGACCTTCAGTTATCTCTTGTGTGTTTTGTTTCATTATCGGCGTCTGTGAGACAGAATACAGATTCACACTTTTGATACAGATTCAAATGTAAACAGAACTCAGAGAATTCTAATTATATAGAGCTGTACACATTACCTGCCTGTGTATATTATACATTATAAAGATATTTCTAATGCATTTTATTAGACATATAATTCTGTACAGTCTTTACTGAGCTACTGTCTGAATCACTGCATCTATATCTGATCAGTTATTTTTGTTTTATAACGTTCTGTATTGATTAACATGGTAAAGAAAGCTGAGAGTACAACATTCTGTTGGTACCTTAAATAGTAAATCAGTTAAGCTATATTATATTCATAATTTCATATCATATTTATATTTTTTAATATATGAATATTATTTCATATGAATATTTTAACACATATGCAAGGTGATGGGGAGTTATATGAAGGGCAGGTAAATCCGTCAGAAATCTGTGGAAATCTCTAGAGATTTTACGTGCAGGTTTAGGCATTATAAATGCACAGTGAGAATAGATTTATAATGAATTATTCATGAGCAAGGTGATTTTTTTGGGGAGTAATAATGACTAAATTTGATGATATGCTGATAAAACTGTTTGTGTATTTAACTTCTGCTTTTGTGTTTGTAGCCGTGAAAGTTCTGCAGTCAGTCTGCAAAGCAAAACCAGATGATTTATTTTGTCAGCATCCTTTCACAGAACAATTTCACCTACATCATAAACCAGCACGTGAAAGTACATGTTCTTTTAATAGAAATATTACAGTGAGACATGTAATTTTTATTACATGTAAGTCTGTGTTTGTGAGTTTGAGGTCGAGTCGGTTAATGGCTAAATGAATTGGGGCAAGTTTCCCGCCGTTCTGTATCCGGAACGACCCTGTTTGTTGTCAAAACATGACTTACACTCGCTTGTCAAACTGTTTTGAGGCGCTGTCATAGCTCATCCCAGCGGAGAGATTTTTGACAGATAAACGACAGCCCACTCGACCGCTGTAAAAAGCCGTCTTGCATCTCATTCTGTGGAAATGTTTGAACCGTCAAGGACATGAATTTTCATAAGTGTTTTCTCCTGGGCTTCTGCGTCAGAGTGTTTTTCACTGCTGGTGTAAATTTGTTGCTCATTGGGTTTTAGCTCACAGGGGTCATGTGGAATTTTTGCTTGCCTGTTAAAAATGCTGCGTACAGTATATATTTAGCTCTATACATTGTGCCTCTGTGATGTTATAGGTTATTTACAGCATGCTTTCTTCCTAAAGGGGCCATATGATGTACGATGTGATCGCACAAAGATCATAAATTATATTTTTATATAAATAAATAATGGTTACTTTACTGTTGGGTTTAGTATAGTTACAACTGCTCCATTCTTCAACAGAAAACATTTTGCAAAGCCTGTGTAACTGTTTTTTAGAGCATAGATGATCTTTTTTTAAAATCTGTCTCCTTTTTTCTTTTTTACTTTTGAAAAGCATTTGTCTTTCTGATTGCAAAACGTTTGTCGTTAGTCAAAAATGTTTTTGTCAGTTTACAAATGCACTGAATAGTTACTGTATGTGCTTAAAACACACCCCATTAGCTAAAGATGAAGTGGCTAAGTGAATTTGGGGAGATATTTATGTAGATGGTTAATGAATGTGCAGGACTTAGATACAGTAGCAAGACGATTATAATAGCTTGTTTCTCTTGGCCTTTGAGCTCACAGATTGATCTCTGAGTGTTGGCGTCAGTTGTTTGCTCAACATGAATTCACACCCTCACACATACGCACCAATCAGACGTGTTGTGCTAGCCAATTAGCAAGATCAACAACACGCTAATCAGCCCTGACAGTACAGACAGACAGCGGCGGGGGTACCTGGGGGGGGTACCTGATAACACGTGCCCTTCTTTCCAGCTGCAGGCTGTATGAATTTGATATATTTCTGTTAGCATGATACAGGTGACTGTTTTGCTGGTATTTTTTGTTAATTATATTAGATGAGACATTTAAATACATGCACATCAGTTTTATAATAGTGTGGCTTAGAAACTGAACATGCAATGGGGTGAAATAATACATTATTGTTGCGATTAAATATTGTTTTGTCAACAACACAGCCACACGTAGACCCATTTGGATGTTGTGAGTGTTGCCATAGCAACAAATAATTTTAGAGCATGAAGGTTTGAGGATAATTTCCAAGTTGTCATTTCGTAAATTACAGTAATTCCAGCGCAACGTAAGCGCAGAATTAGCCTTGTGAACTTTACATACATTTTGCTTTATTAATTTGCACACAAGCACGTACGGCTGACTGAACTGTACAGTGCTGCTGTTGAGCTCCAGGCTGTGTTCGGTTGCTAGGAAAGTTGCTCCAGGACCTTCTGCAGATCTTGAGCCAGGAACATGTTGCGTTTGGTTTGTTCCGCTGCAGGTTATCTCAGCGTGAAGCGCTTGAGCGTTTTGTTAGCGCGAGAGAGAAACAAGCACTCAGGAGTTTGTTAGCATCTCGGAGGCAGGAGTGTGTTTAACCAGAACAGCGTCTCAGGGCATAACTCTCCAGCTCTCTGTTGATCTGACCCGTCTGTAGACGGGTCAGATCGTAGACGGGTCAGACCGGTCAGACCGGTCGTTCTGACTCAGTGTGTAGAGTCAGAACGACCAGAGGCATTCACTCCATCTGCCAGGTGTGCAGAGCCCAGTTTGTGATAGATGTACACAAACATACAGCATTATATACTTCCTTGAAAGAGGTATACCATGGTATTTTATTATATTAAATGATTCCATATTCATTCAGTTGTTCAGTTGTGTACCTTGCTATGAGTCTTAATTCGTCGGTGAGAGTGTGGGTGGCTGATTTTAACACTTCATCAGTCTGCAGTGTTGTGGGTGGGTCTTTGTGACAGTCTGTTGCCGTGGCGTCAATATGTTCATTCCCGGATTGTTGCCCATTTAACAGGCTGTGATATGGATCGTATGGGCTTTTCTATTGTCCCCCTTTCTGATTTCCTGCACAACACACACACCTGAACTGATGGTTGAAGTGATTTAGTGATCGCTGGTGGATCATAAGCTCTCGTCTGGTTTACAACTTCCTGTTAATTAATCCAGCATGAGTCAAATTAGTAGAAGCAAAATTATTAGAGACAATGTGTAAAGCAACAATCCAGCTAATAGGAAACGTTCACAAAATGTTGGCTACGATTTTCTTAAAATTTTCTTTTAAAGATTTTTGTTGCTAATAGAAATGTGGAAACGTTCTTACTTACAAGTGTTAGCTGGGAACCCCCTTTGTATTTTGAGAGATGTTCAGTCTGCACATGGAGGGACCCCAACCCCCCCACACATGTTTTCTACAGGGAATATGTCAAACTGACCTTGCTTTGTACTCTGTGTTTCAGATCCGTTTTGTATAGCAGAACAGGACTGGCTCTCTGTTTCCTTATTTTAGTCACAATAATAAGCAGGAAGCTGTTGTTTGTTTTAATGCAAAAACCAAAAAACATTTGATTAACGGTTTATTTTCATCCTGTCTCTCATAAATCAACTGCGACATTTTTTGTCCCACGTGAGCCTTGCGGTTAATTATAAGATATTTTACACTCTTCCTTACTGTCTTTTTTGTTTTTCTTCTATTTTTTTTGGCCAGGGAGATTCCAGCACACAGCTCATCTCGACTAACCATCATCAGTCTTTATGCAAATTGCTTTCCTGATTTGGCCAAACGTAATTCTCACCAATGGAGATTGAAAAATTAATTACCAGAAAGAAGGGAGTACCGCCATCTGCCTTTAAAAGAAAAGAGCCAGACATCTCAGAAATATAACTGCTATCAATCACCCTAGACTTCCTTAATATATCTGCAGATCAGAAATGTGTAAAAAACATCACAGTTCTTTATTTACCATCGTCATAAAACAGATGAAGAAATCTGAGGAATTAGTCTTTTTTTAATTTTGCTGTGCTGCCTTTAATTCTGAGAGTAAAAATACAATATTTACTTTTTGGTTTTTTCATTCTATTACCTGGTTTAGTCTGAATGTACATGATTTTACTGTTTACAGAGTGTGCTGTGTGCCCGTAAGCTGTTTTATATTCACTGAAAACTGTGATGAGACAATGAACAGGGATTCAACAGAATTATAAAACTGCTGAAATCTTATTTCTAATCTTAGTTAAAATAAAAATGACGTTTTCTCCTGAAAATCCTCATCAACATACTGCAGATCTTGTAAATGCTGTGATGTAGATGAAGAGATACGTCTGGGACTTTTGTGATACTTTTTGCTGAATGAGACTGACACATTTTCTTGTCTTTCTGTGCAGGGTTGCCATCGGGTGAATTATTAAGGCGAGACTGTGACTGGGCAATTTAAAAACAAGCAGGGAACAAAACCTTTGATGGATCCAGCACTTCCGTGGAGCTTTTGATACAAGAGGCTCAGGCTGATACAACATGAGTGTTCCAGGAGGGATACGAGGTGGTGAAGACAACCAACAGGAGAACAATGACCAGCCTGTGGGAGATGCTAATGCTAACCAGATATCCAAAGACGAAACATATTCAGATGGCAGCCCGCTACCCTTCTGTATGTCTCACTCTGAAGCCAAGGAGAGGATCATCATCTGGGGAACACATGCTCGGAGTGAGGACCCTGAGCTGGAAGAGTTTGAACTGCTGGAGTGTCAAGAGCTGGAAACATTAACTGTGGATGAAGAACATGAGGCTCAGAGTGAGAGGAACAGGAAGGCAGCCAAGAACCTTTGTTTCAGAACAAGCCCTACTAATGGATCTGCTTGGAAAGACCACAACGAGAATCACAGTGTGGACGGAGGTGCACATGAGAACAGTCAACCTCTTGACCTCAGGACCTCCAGCTCTCGTTCTGGCCCAAACAGGACCCTGAGGGAGGGCAGGAGTGGTTCTGAAAGCAATGTCTTTTCATCTTCTCTTTCTGCAGTTACAAGCCTCAGTGGAAGTTTAGCCAGTGCCCTGGACAGTGCAGGCCGCACACAGCCTCTCTCTTCCCAGTCCACCAAGTCTACCTCAAGCAAAGGAAGGAACCAGCAACAAGCCACCATTGAGTCCTACTTCCACAAGGAGCTTCCCAGGGATCTGGACCAAAACCACAACTCCACCACACTGCCTCAGGAACCACAATGTGATAGAAGTAAGCTAATCACTCCTACAAGTGTGGGGTATCCTTCACAAGGCGGAGTAAAAGTGCAGAAACTCACCATGGATGCAGATCAGAACCAGGGGAAAAGGACTTCATCTGAACTGACAAAAGGTACAGTGAGAGTTCTGCCTTCTTGTAGGCAACTAGTCCGTCCTCTTTCTACTGATACAGATAAAAGGCAAACCTCAGGATATCTCAACACAGACATCCAGGCAAAGCAACAGCCTTCACATCCCTCAGAAACAGCCTACAGCCATAAACAAGTTCAACAAACTTCAGAATTCATCTTTAAGTCTCCCAACATAAGCTCAGAGAGAGCTCCAAACCAAACCTTCACTGGTGAAATCCAACACTTGAAGAGGCAGAGCTCAGCAGATCGTGCAGCAAGTCCCTCAACCCTGGAGAGGAAAACTCACTTTAGTCGTCGAACCTACAGCAGTCCAACCAGACCATCAACTCCTCCATCCCCCAAGATCACAAGGTCACCTCAACGTCAACCTTCGTCCTCGCCCATCAAGACATTACCATCTCGAGCTCCTCAGTTGGGTTATGCTGCATCACAGGGGTACATCTCAGGCTTAAGAGCCCCAGTTAAAACTACTATCAACACAAACATCCAGAAGCCTCCTCCACAGTCTCCTACAGAGAGCTCCCCTCCAAACAAGTGTCCCCCAAAGCCAAAAAGCGTGCGGCCCAAAATCATCACATACATTCGAAAGACCCCACAGGTGAAACCTCAGTCCCTTGAAGGAACTTACGAGGCGTCGTCCTTACCTACAAAACTCTCAACGTGTAGTGGAGCTCCAAACAAACCAACATCAGGAGATCAAGGGGAAGCCCCTGTGCTGAGTGCCTCAAATTTGCTCTATGATAAATATCGTCAAGAAATGCAAAAAGTCCGGTTCTTCTCTCCTGGACTAATGGTGTCTGGAATTAAGCCTCCTAGCAGCACCATGCCCCACAAAATAACAGGGAGGGCTGATAGCTTCTATGGGTCTCCTAGCAAACCCATCTCTACAGTGGTAAGAAATTCTGTAGACATAGACACTAAGAAAAATGTTACCATATGTAACTAATTACTTTTTAAAATTGTTATATTTGAGGATGCTTTGATATTGAAATAGCAGTCTGAGGGTTTAAAGAACTTCTTGAATTTTTATGGGTGTCAACATTTCAATAAACCTTTAAAATGTAAAACTTTTTATTGTAGGAGTTTATTTACTGCAACTGAATCTGTTGTAATGTTTTTTGCTGAAATAGGCCAGCAGATCTCCAGGCACATTTGGGTCTCCAGTGTCTGGAGCTGAGGAGCTTTCAGGACCCCCTATGGGAGCACAGGACACGGGGAGTCTGTATCGTTCTCCACGGGGCCTGAGACCTCAGCTTGGTGTTGGAGCTGTAGGCAGAACCCCCTCTGCAGCTGCCAAAAACAGGATGGTCCTAACAAAGTCACCATTGGCCCTCAGCCAACCAATGCAGGCTGTAAACCCAACCACTCAAACCACTCAGGAACCTCAAGGTAAGATAATAGTGTTTTACTACAGTAAAATGAATCAGAGGGTTCATAGTCTCATTTTTTATCAGTTTTCCAGCAGGAAATTTAAATGTTTTGCATGCCACCATGGTGCAGTTTAAGAAGGAACTTGCATTGCAGTCCTGTAAATAGTTGATGACTGATAGAATCACCAAGGCTTCATCCTACAGGCAGTTGTGACTCTGGAGTATTTTGAGATGAATAAATTTAAATACAGGCGAGGATCAGAACAAAATTTGGAAGTCTTCTTACCCCTGTCAGCTATGGTTTGTAATTGTTACAGATAAACTCATCACAGCCTCTAGTCAGTGTAAAATACACTTTACCTCCCAGCTTTCAGTTGAATATAAATAAAATTCACATTTCATCTTGTGCCATAAGGGGGTTCGTTGAGCTTTAAAAAATTTCCCACTGTTCCTCAAGCGCACTTCATTTCCGACAACTTTGCCTGGTAAGGTGAAGATATGAATTATTTAATCTTAAATCCAGCACCAGCGCTGCGGTGGTCCGCTGTGTTTTATCCAGAGGGCATCTGTCTATCTGTATGCTGTTATCTCTATGCAAAACCAGGGCAGTCTCCTCTCCGTTAATGCATAAAAATGTTGAGTTTTTGCTGTTTGGCCCTGTTTGCAATGCTTTGAAGTGCAAAGCAATTAACACCCTGAGTCATGCCAATATCTGCACATGACTCTGTGCGCTCATCTGTATTAGCAGTAGCTCAAACATGATCGCTCAAGATTTTCTGCTGGTGTAGAGATGCTGAGGCTGGTTACGTCAGAGGTTGTTCTTTTACAGCTTCCTGGAGAACTCAGTTATTTGTTATTTAGGTATGAACTTGGTCTCAGATGTCTCACCTAAAGATCCCTACAGGAGAAATAAAAACAGACACAGATGAGGCAGTTGTTGACCTAATTAAACATGGAAAATGAATTTGAGCCCTAAATTCCACCTGCAGTAAAAATCTTAGAAGATATTGTCTAATGCTTTGAAGTAAATTGTACTTGTTTTAGCTCATTTATGCATTTTTATCTAAAGTGACTTAAAGTGCATTCAAGAATACAGTGATTTGATCAATTTGTGTTTTTTGTAATTTTATTCAAGTTCTGTGGAATTTTAAAGACACAGTCTTTGTTTCAAGCATCACCTGGACCAGCTGAAATACAGAGACACATGAGAACCTACAGCAGAGAATCTCTGATGCTTTTGTTAAGTTTTTAGGTGATTATTATAATCAGCTGTGTGTCTATGAGAGCAGGAGAGTATCTTCTTCAACCCAGTGGAGAATCAGACTGTGATGTATTTTAAGCTTCATTTGTTTGACAAACAATTTATTAGGATTTTTTTTTCATTAAAGGCTCTACTGATGTATTCACACATTTTAACACGCAGTGCAAAATCAATGGTTTCCTTTGGAGATTCAATGTACAATTGCAAATTAGCATACAAACATACAAAATGAAGCTATGATGGATAACCTGTGTGTTCAGGCTGGAATTTAATGTTTATTAATCACATGATCTCTTCAGGAAGTAGAAACAGGGCAGATTGATGGAGAAAAATAAGTCAAAAGGGCGAAACATGATCACATTTATCTTTAATGATCTCAGCCCTCAGCAATTTCATTAAAGGCCTTGATGCTCCAGGTTTGAGGTGTGGTGGGACGTCCAGAGGGGAACTGAGGAGCTGTGGTACGTTTGATTAGTGATGAATGGATGACAACATGAGTGTGTGTGTGTGTGTGTGTGTGTGTTTTTCTACCATTGTGGGACCAAATGTCCCCATGAGAACAACTGATTAGGAAACATACTAAATGAGGCATTTTTGATAGTATATAAAATATATGTATAACATAAAATGTACAGTATATGTGTGTGTGTGTAAAATGTACAGTGTTTGTGTGTGTGTGTAAAATGTACAGTGTTTGTGTGTGTGTGTGTGTGTGTGTTTTTATAGGACGAATCTCTCAGGCTTTCTGCTGACAGTGCAGTCTAATAAATGTCTGAGATCGCGTCAGGAAATGAGAACACGTGGTTTGTCATTTAACATGCACTCTGCTTTGCTCCAGTAACAGCATCGGGGGGGGGACGGGGGGAGTCGAGGGGTTTTATCTCAGAGCGCAGGAGGGGGTCTTTCTTTCCACCTGCCCCAAATTACAGTCTCAGGCTGGGGGGAGTCTGACAGTTCAAAGCTCCCCAAATTCACCCTGTGACTGTGGTAGATCTTTGTGTGTGTGTGTGTGTGTGTGTGTGTGCATATTTATATATATTTATCTATATATTCTTCTATTATATTTTTAAACACAAGAATTTATTTTAATGGCTGTGTTACACTGCGCTGACACATCCCACATTTTGGTAACAGAGTTTCCACAATTGCAAATCTCATATACAAACAAAAGAATATGAAATACATTTAAATAAATTTGAACAAGACAATGTTTTTGTCTTGTGGTGGTCAAGACCACCTTGTTGAGTCAAAATGTTGTCTCCTGTGGTCAACATTTTTTCTGAAGGTTAAAATTCTCCTTTTACTGACCAGTTTTACTGCATGAAAAATATCTTATGCAGCTGTTACATCTTTTGTTTGGCTCTTTGTTTTCTCTCCTCCTGTCTTTGTCAAAATCTGTTTTAAAATATTGAAGACACACATGCAGGAATCTCTGTGGTGTCAGTTATACAGGCATCTGATCTACAGTAATAGAGAGAGAGAAACAACAGATAATAGCCATAATACTCATCTTAATTCTCCTTAATTACGTATAAACATCTTCTATCACCTTCACTGGTGTAAAAATAAGCGCACTGGGATAAGCAAATCCATTAATCCGTTCAGCTGAGGCCTTTATGAAGCTCAGATATTGTAATTATTCATGTAGAACTGTTGATTAAACAGCCACAGGGCCACAGCTCAGCTCTGTGAGTGTCTTTCTTCTGTCTTATGTTTCTCTTCTGCTGTTATTCTGCTCTACAAGTTCTGTCAAAAATGCAGCAATTTCGTCATAGAATCGATTGTCATATATAAGCTAAAATTGTTAGCTGAGATTTACCTGTTTTGCTTTTTGAGAGCATATGGGGGCTTAATGAGAACATTAAGACTGAAACATTCACTTTTAGCACATTTTGCATCGTTAGCAAACAGTCGTTTTCTCCTGAGTGAAGGATGAGAGAAACAGCTCATTGTTCTTCTCTATGTGAATATTATAGTGGTGTATGTGCTGATAAATGACTGTAAACAAACATCTGCAAACATCTTTATGTTCTTCAGCTCTCACTGGAGAGAAGTTGTGAAATACCACAGTCTCTCTCTCACTGTTTATCTCTTTCTTTATATCCTACCATGAGTCTCTGTTGGGTCACAAACACACCAACAAAGTCACATTCACTAACTGTCTGTTGCATTCTCACACAGAACTATAAGATCTGAACTCAACAGGCACATCTGAATGAAGACATGCAGGTTTTCAAACAGTCTTCTTGGAAACAAACTTTGTTAAGAAGGTAGTAGTCTGACACAATGAGCTCTTTTGCGGGACCACTGGGTTTGCTGATATTTTCTAGATTACTGTCAGCAAATCTCAGAAAGTTTTGTTTGTAAGCAAGCTGGAATATCTACAGAACATTGACAGAATTAATCTAATATTCATGCCTTACCACATATTATTTTGGTATCGTTTACTTCAGGTAACCTGCCTCCAAATGGCATGTAAACTGTGGCTGGTCACTTTACATGTCAGTCATCTCTTCCTGTCTAAAGGGGCGGTTCTTGAGTCTAGCTTCGTAAGACTTCTTTAGACTTGTTTGCTTGGAATAGTTCATGGTTAAGGACAGATCTTCTCACATTTTATTCCTGATCCTGTATCCTGCAGTAAACTTCTCCATGCCTCATTTAGTCTCAGTGGTATAACAGGAATAAATTATGCAGAGTTGACCCCCATGGTGGCACGTGTATCAGAACTACTCTGAAAAAAGAGGCAGTAAAAGAGAGGCAGAATGTTATTCAGTTTCCATCTCTTTTTAATAAACCATGATCATTTTGATGAATCTTGCTGCTTGTTCTGGTTTTAATATTGATCTTCTTCACTCTCAGATCAGAGGAAGCCAGTGGCAGCTGGGTTGGCTGTGAAGTCGCTTCTGCCGAAACCAGCTCAGTCCGGTCTACGTCCACCCGGATACTCTCGCCTCCCGCCGGCCCGGCTCGCTGCGTTTGGGTTCGTCCGAAGCTCCAGCGTCTCCTCCGTGTCCAGTAACCACTCGGCAGACAGCACACAGAGTGACCCCTGCAGGCCCACCTACCGTACGTTACTGTCTAAATGTATTCAGTGTTTTATACAATCAGGTGATCTGTGTAGGAGACTTAATGGAAACGTTAGGGAAACGTTTTTACAACCTAACATTGTTAGCTGGGTAGTTTTATAACTTCTCATTCTATCAGTGCTGTTGGTGTGTGTCTAACACAGTTGAGAACATTGTTTTCTCGTGTCTAATTCCTGCGAGATCCCTGAGGTTTGCTTTACATAAAAGAATAATTGCTCCACTTTTTAGAGTTAATTATAATGTGTTTTGCAACGTTTTTAAAACTCCTCCTACATACAGAATGCTAATCCCCTTTATTTGCTTCTTCATACTGCTCACAGTTTATATGACGCAGTAATCCGGCCTGACTTTATACATAAATACACACTAAATACATAAATACTATAGCACTAAAATAAACATGGGGACCAGAATTGGGTTTGTTCTAAAAAACAGGTACATTATATTTACACAAATGTCTGTATGAAACCTATATAATATATATATATCTGTGTCTGTCTTTTATATATAGGCATTTTTACAATCTTTTCACACTATATAACATGCAAGTCAGAGGTGTAAATTAAATTTTGTGCTGTTAATTGGAAGCCGTTTGCTGATCGGAGTGTTTTAACAGCATATTGACTCTGTGCATGTCTGGAGGATATCGACTGTCACTGATCTGTGACATTGTATGACCACCGTTCTCATATATTTATGATCTTGAAGTATGTAAACAGCACTTTATGATGGTTTATAATGATCTCTTCCCTCTGTCTTTCTCCTCAAGTAAATACGTGTATTTGCTGGTCATACGTGCATTGTACTTTAAATCTTGTGTAATGACAGGCTGTTGCTTTAAGCTTGAAATATTGACCCGGGCTTGCTGTAGATACCAGAGTGATCCCTGAGGGACCAGCTGCCACTCACAGCCAATCGATTTCTCCGGTCTGACCGATGTGGGCGGGGCCACTTCTAATTGGCTAAATCAGTTTGAACAGTGTGAATGATAGCGGCAAATACAACTGGACTTATTAATTTGTCATTAGTGCTTGAGTTGCCTCAGTCAGGTTGAGCCGACAGTCAATATTTGCCTCTCATCTTTGCCCTTGTGTGACGGCCAGACAGCAATTTGTTGTGTTTTAGGAGATGAGATCTGTCTCACGGCCTTTGTTGGTCTCACATCATGGCTGGATGTTTGTCTAAAATGTCTGAGGAACCTCTTAAAGAAACAGTTCACCCAAAAATGAAAATTCTTTTGAAAACCCACATGTGTTCTTTTTATCCCTAATAGAGATTTTAATAAAGTTTGAGTGAATAAGCTAGACACCTGGTCAGCAGATCTCTCTCTCTCTCTCTCTCTCTCTCTCTCTCTCTCTCTCTCTCTCTCT
>JAZGTK010007959.1:0-18815 GCA_036877625.1 Ambastaia sidthimunki
AGAGGGTCACTTGCTCTTTCTGTCTGTATCTGTTCAGAAAGAGCGAGATTTGGAGTTGGCGGCACGTATCGGTCAGTCTCTGCTGAAGAAGAACAAATCTCTGAGTGAGAGGAACTCCTTCCTGGAGGAGCAGGTGGAGCAAATACGAGAGGAGGTGAGGGGAGAAAACAGCTAAAGCATGAAAACTGTTGGTTAATCTTTTATTGTTGGGCCTTTTGTTTATTTCCTCAAAAAGCTGTACAAGACTTTAGTTTGTTCTTATAAATGTTTGTATAAATGGTCAAATAGGACATTTTGAAACAATTTTGTTTTGAAACAAAAGACAAAGCATGAAATTACTGACTGTGTATAAAGTATACTGTTGCGAGTATACAGTGTTTTTATGTAAATGTTGACTAGGTGGTAACATTTTAGGTCCCTTTAATGGAACAAGCTTATAAATCATACAGAATGTTTTCAGAAATCTAAAATTGCAGAAAGTTTTCTTTGAGGGTTTGGTTTAGGAATAGGGATTAAATATACAGTTTGTATATAACTGTTTACACCATTACACCTAAGGAATTTCCCCATAAAACATAAAAACCCAATGTGTGTTTTTGGTTGGTGGGTTACTTTACCATATATTGGGGACAAATTTGTACTCAAAAGTCAGCAAAACCTGACAAATCTGAGCAAAACCTATGTTTTTACACGTCCTCATTTGTAAAAACACTTTAAATATATAGTAAAAACAATTTCTTTAAAATTGTAAAAATACAGAAAGTTTTCAATTAGGGTTCGAGTGTGGTTAGGGGTAGGTTATTGTTTATAACTAGCTGTGTTTAAAAACAATAGAAGTCTATGGAATGTCCCCATTTAGACAGGTAAGTAAACGAGTGTATGTGTGTGTAGGTGTCTCAGCTGCGTCATGATCTCTCCATGAAGGATGAACTCCTGCAGTTCTACACCAATGCAGCTGAAGAGAGTGAAGGAGATTCTGCTTCTACCACACCGTGAGTCACTTCTGCCCCATTCCTGTATTAAACTCTGGTGCTTAAAGGGGAAGTGTGTCAAATTTTTTTGATGTTAAAATATTGTCTCTCATCCCAGTTTAATGTGGATAGACATGTGATAGATTAGATGTAGATGGATTAATGTGGATAAATAAGCCATTCTTAGCTAGATGTGGTGCTGTGAAAACAGCTGTGTTTGTTTGAGACTAGGCCTAGCACAAATCATAATCATGTTTTTAGTAAGAAAACTGTCCTTTGCTGTTTAATCATTTACTAATTCAGTATGTCTATGATTTTGTTTTTCTTGCAGTATACGTCAAAATGACTTGTGTCTCGCAGTGCCAAATTTTTTCCCTCTGGATTCACTGCAAAAGAAACTTAAAGATCTAGAGGACGAGAACATCAGCCTCCGAACAGAGGTAAGGGCTGACTTGGGACCAGTGAAGAGAGGCCACAGTAAATGCTTGTATTCTTATCACGTTCAGTCTCCACCACACCCATAGATCAGCCACAGGCCAATCACTAATTGTCTGATTCCTAAACTTACTTGATCTGGCAAACTCAAATCCGATTGGCTGGTTTTATACAACCATAAGAACAAGGATAAAACAGGTTTTTCTTATCAGTCCATCACGAAAGGAAGTCAAGTTTACAAAGTTGTAGATTTATAAAAAGAGCAAATTTAAGGAGGAAATTATCCTTTTATTTTTATAGATTGTTAGGTTAGAGGAATTCAATCTAAAAAAAGGTTTACAGGAAAGAAACAAAGTTGAAAGATTACTAGATATCTACAGTAAACTTGTGTAATGTCATGATGTGTCTGATATTATCTGTGCTTATTGATTTAGGACATTCTTATCACAAATTCTTTCATTAATTTTGACTGTCATGCCATTGATTTTTTTTTTCCTCACGTTCATTAATTATTGTGGTACCATCTATTTCAGACAATCGTGCCCTAAAACGCCACCTAAACAACTGGTTGTTGGTTGTGTCACATGTCTAATAAGTGGCCATTTCCTGTATAAGTGGCCAGTTCTCTGGTAGAATAAGGTGCATTGTGATCCAGACCTTATGCTGTTAGTCAAAGGCTTGACTACAATCGACACAGTCACTTCAGTCTTCCTACAGATGGTTTTGCATTATATCTGCGAGTCATTAATAGGAACCTGTTATTCAGTCTGCACACATTCAAAACAGCATCCAGTCAAAATGATCAGGGTTTCAGGCATATCAAATATCAAAGACAAACACAATATATACCCAGCTTCATTTTTTAGTTTAAAACATGCTGTCTGTGGCCTTTAATCAAATAATCTGTAAATAATAAATAATCTGTAACTAAAGCTAATAGTAAATATGTTTATACCATATACACACATGCATATTTAAAAAAAGAAATATTACATAGTCTTCATAGTATCTCAAGTAATAAGAGGTCAGCATGTTTCTATAATATTTAGAATATAATAGAAATGTAAAATGGAAATTAACATTGTTTTACACAAAGCTTCAATATAATCATACTTGCAAAAGTACTTTCAGGCAGAAATTTAACTCTCTCACTTTCTCACCCCTTTCACTGTAACAGATCTGAGGTGATGTGTATTGGGCATTTGACCTCAGCACAAGGGTAGAATTCCATGCCTCAGTACTATAAAACCAACATTTACATCCACACGAGATCTACTCACACCGCTTTTAGAAACTTCAGTAACAATGGATGAATGCAAACGCAAAGAAGACCCCATACAGCGTCTCTCATATGTCAACCTCATTCAGTCGGATCATAAAATGAATACAGCTTGGCTCTTGTAACAGTGCTAGATGGAGACTTCACGGTTTTGTATGTCTTTGCTGTAGATTAAATTCACCATTGATTGTATTGTTCTAAAACTTGTCACTTTAGACACAACCTGTTTTGTCTCCCAACAGGAACTCTTAGACAAAGGAGCGGCTTTGTAAAACTATGCCAGCATTGTTTGTACAGATCATTCATTAATGTTTGTATGTGTGTGTGTGTTTCTAGGCGAATAACCTGGAGACAGAGACCATCTCGTATGAAGAGAAAGAGCAACAGCTTGTAAATGACTGTGTTAAAGAGCTCAGTGAGTAGATGTAGAACATCTCACAGCACTGCAAATCAATCACATTCCCTCCCAGTGTGAACAAATACTCACTACACTGCCTGAATTCATACATGCTTGTCTGTTCATGCATCTTGTTAATCTACATTGTAGTATTAGAAGCAGTTAGTAAAGACCTAAATTGCAAATAAGAATCTATAGCTTAATCTATAAATTTGTCTACAGGAGATGCTAACATACAGATTTCCAGCATTGCGGAGGAGTTGGCTAGGAAAACGGAGGACGTCTCCCGACAGCAGGAAGAGATCACGCACCTTCTTTCTCAGATCGTGGACCTGCAGAAAAAAGCCAAATGTGTGAGTACAGATTCTGGATTTTTTTAATTCAAATAGAATTTAGCTGTGTCTGTATGTTTGTTTAACTGCACTCTCTCTTCCTTCTACAATAATTTACATTTATTACTGAAATTCAAACATTAATAAAATAACTGAAATCAATATTTAATTGTAACGTATTAATTTATTTGGTAAGATCATTACAGTCAGTCAATCAATATTGCAAAACAAAGCCAGTGTCCTGATGTACACTACAGTGAATAGGCATTATCTGTTACATGTATCGTTGTGCTATGTGAGCTATGTGAAACAGTAATGTCAGTGTATTATTGCACATTGTTTGTTTTTTACAGTATGCACTTGAAAATGAAGAGCTCACTCAGCATCTTGGAGCTGCTAAAGAGGCCCAAAGAGCCTTAACAGCAGAGGTAACACACACACACACTTCCAATCACACAACTCTCTCTGCTTACACTATATACACAATCACTCCAACTCAACAGCTTCATATAACACTTGAGGACAAATATGGGTGTGTATTGTCCTTTATATGGTTTGGATTGCATTGAATTGTCAGCCACTGACTAATTAAATTTTAGTGCTAGTTTCACCTGCTGTCTCAAATCTCTCTCTAGCTGAGGGAGCTGGAGGACAAGTATGCTGAGTGTATGGAGATGCTTCACGAAGCTCAGGAGGAACTGAAGAACTTCAGGAATAAGACGGTGCCTTTCAGTACACCACGACGATTCCACTCGCTCGGCCTTTTTCCCCTGGTGAGAGACAAACTGCCAGAGTATTGTATGGAAAAATTATGAATGAAGGAAATATAGCAATATACTTCAGGGAATGTTTGGAATAGCATACAAGTCATCCTATACTTGTTCTGTAGTATGCAGTATGTATATTCTGTACAATGGTAACTTTCTGTATGCATGGAATGTTCTTATATGTTTTGTTTGCAAAACACACTGTACTCAGCACTGTGTATCCCACAATGAAATGCACTTAACTTTTCTGGTTTGATGATTTACAGGAAATATTGTCAATATTATGACGGTCAAATTAAAAATTAAATGAGTTTATGTGTGTGTGTGAGTGACAGGACTCTTTAGCTGCTGAAATTGAAGGTACCATGAGAAAAGAGATTGAGATGTCTGATCCAGAAGTAGAGGAGCAGAGGTGTGTATGAGTTTGATTTCTCTGTTTCATGTCAGAGTCAGTTTTCATTTTAAAAACTAAATTTTAAAGTCATTAGGATGAATATGAATATGATGTTTGTCTGTATTAAATTGTTACATTTCGATGTTCCTTAGACAGAAAATACAAAATATAATCTGTCTTTTACATCATTTTACATCTCTGCATCTACTGTATGTCCAGAGGTTGTCAGTAATGCATGTCTTTATTATGATTTTTAATATATGTTATTTTGTCTTTATGTTCAGGTTGCACCCAAAGCGTGTCTTTCAAACAGTGCGTAATGTCAATCAGACGGTTCGGCAGCGCTCCATGGGCCCCTCCCCCCTGAACATCCCGGGGTCCAATCAGACGTCCTGTATGACCTCCAGGAGGTCGAGCTGTCTGAGCACGCCCAGATCAAGCATGTACGGAGGGGACGGAGGAGAGATGGACAATAAAACCAACAGTCTGCTGCTGGACACCCAGTCAGATGGGTAAGAGCCTTATAATATACACTTTGAAAAGTAGTTCCCTAATAATTAATAAGCATCCATGAATCTGTTCAGTTGGAAGCATTATTTATACAATAATAATATTTTTTTATTCTAAAAAAGCAAAAGGTCTATATTCCCATTAAGATATATAATGAACATATGTGTGTTGGTCAGGTTGTATCTATATTATGGGCTCTAATTTTTTCAATAAACCTCAAATTACCTACACTGTGAGAAATTCAACCGTCTAGATTAAGAAAAGATTTAGACCGTTTAGATTAATCTAAAAATGCAAGAGTTTGTGTGAGGGTTTAGGGGTCCACAGTTTGACAGGTCAGCAGGTTTGAGGATGAGGTTTTAAGGTAGGGTATAGTAAATATCATCTTAGTAAAAAGCAATTTTATCCGTAATTTTGACATTTCTTACTAATACTTATACATTTTTGAGTGGAAAAATGTTCTGGGCATGTTTCTCATCTTTATCAGTACAGACCACAGAGCAAGATTTCGTCCAATTGTGTTGTTTGATTCCTTGTGTCCAGCTCCAATGATTCCAACCGAAGACCTGGCACGCCCGGCACTCCCGGGTCCCGCGACCTGGAGGCGGCGCTTCGTCGTCTTTCTCTTCGCCGGGACAACTACCTGAGCGAGCGCCGATTCTTCGAGGAGGAACAAGAACGTAAACTCAATGCCCCGGCGGAGGAGAAGAGCCACCTGTACCAAGACAGTGAAGATGGAGGTCCTCTGACTCCAGCCGAGAGCATCATGTCTCTGGGAACCCTGCACTCAGTTTATTCCATCTACAGCATGCGATCCTACCTGCCTGAGAAACTGCAAATCGTCAAGCCTTTGGAAGGTGATCGAATCAAACCTCGTCCATTCATCTTCTTTCTGGTAGATGCTCTGTGGACGCTCATGCACAACAATGCTGAGGACCTGTCTACACAACACTCCTTCTATTTCAGACATGCACAGCCTCGCTGCTGGTTTGAGATTTAGGTCACACACAGACACACTCCCAGCCAGTAAATATATGAGTATGGTGTTCAGTAAGAAAACTATGTGCAATTTAAGCATCAAGGTCTGTTAAGTGTAAAGGTCCCTTACAGCACTATAATTTTTACAAATTTATACTATAAATGTAAAAAAAMTATTTTAAAAGACAAAAGTTTCTCATGCTAAAAATTTTGAATTTGTGTGAATAGGTCTAAACTGTAATATTTATAAAGTGAGTGCAAAATTACCCACAWKGCACTTATTGGTACATATTTATTTGTTTGTAGAGACTCTTCAGACATTGTTTTTAATGTTTTTAAATGTAATTTAGAAAGTTTTTAAATGATTCATTTTAGGTAATGCAATACAATAAGGCTAATCACCCACACTGTGGGATTATTTAACAACCTCTCTATTGACTCCTGCTGGTTGACGTGAATGAAAACTCTAAGAAGTCTCACTGACTCACAGTACATTATTTAAAGGAAAGGCATGTTAAGTTTCAGTCTAAGATCAGTTTTCTTCTAATCATTATTATTATACATGTCTAAGCTCACATCTCTCCCTGACATTTCCACTTTTCTTATTTATCCTGTTGTCTTTTCAGTTTGTGTGTTTGAGCTCTTGCTTTGTTTTCTGACCTTTTTTGTCTTTTCGTGTGTTTATAGCTCTGTAATAAACACAACTTTAATTTCTCATCTCCATCTTTTCTCTTTCTTTGCTTTAGTCTGTCTATAACGCAAACATTAGAGATGTAGTTATACACTAGTAGTCAATAGTTTGGGCACATATAGTTGGTAATTTATGTTTCTTATCATTTTAAAAACATGTTAATCTAATGGCTTAATTGCTTGAAATTATAAACTTTTTATATTAGCCAAAAACCACTTGCACAATGTTATATATTTTTTTGAATTATGTACTTGCATTATCACAAACGTTTCCAAGCATTTGGAAGTTCAGACTTGTTCCATTTGTACTGTTGTAGAAACCATGGCAACACAGTGACTCATGATAAAATGTTGTAACATCTATCATGCCAGTCTGTTGTTGTTTCACACAGTCATCACAGTGCACAATTAGTCCTTATTGTTTGTAGCCGGTTCTATTGTCAAAGAAACGTAAACGTATGGGTGAATTAAATGAACTTGTGTAAAAAGTGTTTTGGACAAGAGGAGAAATTAAACAAGGATCAATATTGGTTATTATGTGTTAGGTTATACATAAATAGTCAGTCAGCCTTATATAAATAGTAAAATATTTAGTAAAATATTACCTTAAAATATTATATTGTTATATTATAAAATATAACACCTAAGTGTCCAGCATACAAGGAAACTTCTTTAAGATGCACCTTTTGTATTTGGTTGAAAGTGTGCAGAGATGTAATCCATGCAAAAAGAAAACCATTCTGAAGAAACTTAAATATATACATTCATAATTATATACAATTTAAAAATGTATTAAATTACTATTATTAAATCTAATGGAAACAAAAAATAACTCATCAATTTTTATTGTAACTTACTTAATATAAATTGACTACATATTCTTATGTTCTTATGTGCCCCTGTTTTTATGTTTAAAATGTATTTGTTCAAAAGTGTGTCTCGGCTTAATATTTATACCACAATTTATAACAATTATTTCCCACCACTGAACATACATTAAACAATGCTGATTTGAAATTATTTGTCATAATCATAAAGCACAGATCCTGCAGTGGAGAGGAGCTGAAATACACAATCTTTATTTACCACAAGTAATAGAGATAAAATATGTATTTAAATGTAGTGATGTTCTTAATGCTCATAAATTAATTTTAACTGTTGAATTTTAACTGATGTTCATTTAAAATTTGTCTGTTTAATTGAGCCGTGTCCCTGTATAAAGCTTGACAACATCCCTTTTGTGTTTTTTATAAGGACTGTAATTTAATCTCTTCTCCCTTTTTTCTCCACTCAGGTTCAGCCACTCTGCATGCATGGCAGCAGCTAGCCCAGCCCCACCTGGGTGGCATCCTGGACACCCGGCCGGGCGTTGTGACCAAAGGCTTCCGCCCGCTGGAGCTGGATCTGGAGGACGTGTACCAGTTCACAGATTTGGAGGAAGACGAGCCAGGACAGCATTCCCAATCCAGAATCTCTACCTCTACCATGGGCTCGCTGCCCTGCTTGCCCGCTTCCCGAAAACCACGTACCAACAATTCCAACAGCCCGGAAGAGCATCTCAGAGAAAACGGAGGGACCCCTGGTATAGGGGCAGACCGAGTGAAGGCAGGAGATGAGGAGGTCTCATCGGGTGAGAGACCATCGTAACCCAACTAAACCTCAAGACAGCTTTGGGGAGGGGGGTGGGATCAAAAAACCCTATTAAAAAACACACTGGAGTACCCACAATCCCCTGCTGTTTGTGCACAGCCTGTGAGGATGAGCTGGTTCTCTCTGTTCGGCCGCAGATCGCACACACTTACTGCACATCAACCACTACCTCTCCTGTGACGACAGCTTCGTGTTCTTTTGAGTATAGACATTTTTAAAACCATTTTACAAGTCATTCTTCTAAACATTCATGTGATCATTACCTCCTATGCTGAAAAATGAGAATAGAGTTTATAGAAGCCACACGTGTGTCCTACTCTATTATTTTGAGTTTTTACGCCAAATATAAAGAAAAAGCTTTCAAAAGTTTCCTCAGCTTTCTTAAGATATTATTTTTCTTATCCAGACCACAGAGATAATTAGATTTATTGTTGGCCGAGACTTTCTACTTCAGTGCACTTAACTACTTAATTTAGCTAGACTTTATTCTCATTCTCAGTACTCATGGAATTCATCCCTCAGTTCCTTTTTCCACTCTGGATACTTTTTAATCTCAATCTCTCTTCTTAGCTACATTTCCAGAACACTGAATCACACAATTAAACCTGTGTATATCTAAGAGAAAAAAACATTTGTTGTAAGATGTAGTGTACATATGTAAGATGTAGTGTAGGCTAGCTAGGCTAGAGTGTGTTGTGCAGGATTGAGTGTCAGAGCTCTGTTTGAAACAGGGTTGTGAGGGTTGTCACCACCCGAAAGAGGTGAACACCTTTCATACACAAACACTTCACATACGTTCAAAAGTCAGGCTTGACAGACACTTTATCTGGTGCTAATCTGGAGCTTAATTATCTGCAGTTTTGTACACAGTTGCTTTACACACAGACTGAGTGTGCTAGGAAATTAAAGGGACAGTTCACCCGAAAAAATATAATTCTCATTCTAAGCTTTTGTGACCTGCACTCAGAACTCTCTTCTATAAAATGAAAGTGAATGGGGACTGGGACAGTCCAGCTCCAAAACTACAAAAACAGAACATACCAAAATTTCACTTGTTGTTCTCTGGTAATCTTCAGAGCCCAAAGCTCTGAAATGAACCACAACATGTGCATGGACCACAAAAATGCCATTTGATAACACAACTTATATCTCAGAACCCAACACTATTGACTTCAAGGGCACCAACTTTAATTTTATGATTTAAAACATGTTATGGTGTATAATAACCTAAAAAAACACTTTTTTTATGTTCCACATAAAAAGGCAAGTCATTTGGGTTGTTGAACAACATGAGGGTGGGTAAATAATCGTTTGTGAATCAGTGACCAAAATTTACATTTTTGTGTTAACTGCCCCTTAATTCCAATTCATATTTCTTTCTGCAGAGAATTACTGCAGATGCTGCATATAGTTTATTCTTGTTTAATAATAAGATGTCTGTAATAATGGAATTCATTACTGTCCAATTTGATTTTTCCTCTTTCCCACTATTTTCTCCTGCTGTATGACTCTATTTAAAATTTCTTCAGGTTAAGAGACACAAACACTTACTTACAATTTAAACAGTACATATTTAGATTTAACAAACACGGTTGAAGATCACAACTTGTCAGGTCCATTTTAAGCACAGCAGTAGCTTGCAGTAAGTCAAATTACATTGCAGTGTTATTAAAGCCTGAAGCAGTTTTAACTACCTTTGTGTATTTATATTAGTATGTTGGTGTGTGTGTGTTGTGTACTGATTGTACTCATTGTTTCTCCTCTCTTGTGGTCCCCAGTGCTTTTTCCTGGTAAATGTATGTCTCACACCAGCTCAACATACACCTTCACTACCTGCCGGATACTTCACCCTACAGATGAACTCACCAGAGTCACACCCAGGTAATACTGTTTCATCACTCCATCAGTACAGATATTTATTTTTACTTTTGAGTTTGTTATTCACAGTCATTCTTATTAGGTTCCCATTTTCTTCAGAGTATTACAGACTACTAATCAAGCTTTTCTCTCTTAGCCTGTTGTCGAGTCCTTCATTGGCTTCCTGTGTGATAGCCAACAGCAGTCTGCGTTCAACCCCTGTGTCCACCCCCTGCACGCCTCGCCGCCTCAGCCTGGCAGAGAGCTTCACCAACCTACGTGACTCCACCAAGACCACCAGTACCTCTCTGGGTCTAGTGCGCCTCCTACAAGAGGGAGGTATATCTGCTGCTGTCTATAACCCTCACAGCTGGGATCGGGTGGATCGAGCCACCACTAGCCCAACTCATCCAGGCTCAGACACCCACTCCTCCACCTCTTCAAACTCCCCCAGCAAATCTAAACCCACCAGCCCTGTGTTGCCTGTAGACTACAGCCCCTCAGACCCACCCTATGAAACCTTCTTGGCTTCACGTCCAGCCAGCTCTATTCTGAAGGAAGTGCGTGAAGCAGATGAAAGGGCTCAAGCAGATTTTCAGTGTCAGGCTGAGGTTAGCGTGCAGAACCTGCGGCTAGTGGACAAGGTGAAGCGGTTTAGCCTGGCTTCCAAAACTCTTACCCCAGGAATCCCCTTGGCGGGGATTAGAAGGCCAGGACCGGCATTTGGGGCCCACGCTCTGGTGACCTCCCCTATAGCAGGACTGCCAGTGCTGAACTCAGGGATGAGAAGAAACCGCAGCTACCCAGTTATGGTTGGGGCTAGTATGGCTATGAAGGGCCCGGGGCCTCCCAGTGAGGAACTGCTATTGGCCCCTGGGCCACATAGACAAACTACCCTCAGTGAAAAGTAAATTTTGCCCCCATGTCATCCCCCTTTAGCAGTATATCAACCTTGTGACAACTCAACAGTGCCTGTTATGAAAATGTTGATATTTGTATAGATTATTTTATTATAATTGCTGTAACAACCATTTCATTGTGTACTTCTCTCTTTGTACTGTTGATCAACATACACAGTATAAATTATTCACCAGTGTCATTGTATATTTCAAGCCTTTGTCGTTATGTGCAAAAAATTGACATTTTGCACTTGCTAGCTGTGTTAAGATGTAGCATATGGAGAGTGTGGAAAATCAATATCCCTTGATCAGAAGGAAATCTAATTGAAGCACTTCTTGGCTTTAAAAACTGCTTAATGATAAGCAGGAAAATATATAAATCTGGTCTTCCTAACCCAGCAGTTTTTTTTTTTTTTTTTTGCTTTTTGATATTTTCAAGATTGGTTAGCAAGACGCTAGCAAGAGCACTGATAGCACTTTAATGCTAATGGTAGCCTAGATATTGATGAACAATGGATGCTCTGATTTAAGACGTTTAATGGTCATAGCACATAATTGTATGTGCTTTGCTTATAATAAGTATAGATACTGTTACAGAATCATTGTGTCATCTAGTCCAGCCAGTTAAATAACTGCAGCATAATTTCCAGTGTCCAAAATGGCTTAACAATGTGTAAGAGATAGTTGCAGTGTAACAATTCAGCTCCATGATATGATTCCCAACAGATGGCGCTGTTGGCAAAAATTAGAGGTAATATTTACATTACTCTCTGCTCTGTACTGTACATCCTCTCAGAATTAGTTTAAAGTTCACTGATTGAAATTTTGGCAAAATTTTGACAGTTTGAATTTTGAAATCTTTTGAGGGCACTGCATGCAGAAATTGCAGCCGTACTGTTTAATCTTAAAACATAATCATGTTGCTTTTAATGTCATTTGTGTCAGACCAACATTATTTATATAAGTGTTTGTATGGATGTAAACGACTTGGTATGAATATGTGGAACTGCAGTATGGAACACCCAATGGGAAAATTGCACAATTACACATTTTTCCCAGTCAAATGATGTGAAGTTTCATTAAAAAATCATCTGTGGTAGCTTTGAAGCCTGCTAACTGACTTGTGTCATGTGTAAATGATGTAAAGCTTTAAAGATGTCAGGGGTGCAATAGAAATGAAATCATAGTGCCTATTATTTTATTTTGGGTTTTGACATTTTTTCAGTATGGCTTTGCCTGTTACAATATGCATTGACAAAAACACTGTAACTGTGTTGATGTGTTGACCTAATGGTTTTGACCTAGTTGACAATGCACATGTAGAATGTAAGATTTACAGACATGTTATATTTGATGTATTGTTGAAGAAGCACATACAGTTGAAAGTGCATGAGACCTGCTAAAGACCTGTGTGTGTGTGTGTTTGTGTGCGTGTGCGCATGTTTGCATTTTATCACACCTTGACATTTGTTAAGTGTGTTTCAGAACCACAGAGGATTCTTACATGAACGAACATTGACTTCAGTGATGTTTATATCCAATTACTGAAAAGATGTTTTACTTGTATATTGTAAATGGTAAATATGCAAAGAATTTAAACATGCTAACTTTTTTATAAAAACACAACCTAAACCTAAAAAAAGGAAAAATAGAAAAGTAATGACAGCTTGTTGAACACTGGTTAAAAGGGAAGTTTTTGTTATTTCAGATGTTCCTATTTACAGAAGTTCAACAATAAACAAGTTGAGAAAATTGTTTGTGTTTTTCGCATGAGTCCATAGTGCTATAAGTTAAAGCATATTTTACTTATATCAAATTCAACATTTAGAAACATTTTCCTAATGCTCTTAAGTGCACTAGTGCTGTTTAGCACTAGAGGGTGTGTTTTACCAACATCATCATGTTATCCTTTTGTTAGTCAAATACATTTTTGCAACCAGTGTCATGAAAACTCGGGTCCCCCCTGCAAATCAGGTCCCCCTATAGCCTGTCCTCTGTAATGACTGATAAATCTGATATTGATCGTTTTGGGGCTGCAAGCTTGCTGTGAATACATGTAGCGTCCTTTATGAAAATTAACTATGATTTAAATATAGTAACTGTAGTTTTATAGTCTTATTTGTATTAAAATCATAGTAACCACAATTTTTGTAACCCCAAATAACATAGTTAACCATTGTATTTGTAGTACAACTATGGTAATACAAACATTAATTAATGTGCCAAATAACCATGGTTACTACAACCATAATTAAACCATGGTTAATTTTCTTCGGTGGTAATGATTTTATAAATTTTTTACCCCAAAATAACAATTACAAATATACAAATACAAATATACTCAACTATACTCCTTACAGAGAAATAATATTTATGAGAAGTTTCAATCAAGGTTCGGGCCACATCATAACACAGAAACTGAGCTTGTCAAAATAACAAATGTATTCTAGCAATGGACCAGAGCTGCATCTCTCTGCTAGTTTTACTTGATCTTATTGCTGCATTTTATACTATAGATCATGACACGGTCAGATCAATTACAAAATTACACTGATATTCAGGAGCAGGTAATATTATGGTTTAGAACTTGTCTGACTGTTGTCATTTTGTTCCTGTAGCTCAGTTGGTAGAGCATTGTGTTAGCAGCGCAAAGGTTGTGGGTTCGATTCACATGCAGTACACGTACTGACAGAATATATATAACTGCCAAATGCATAAATGTAAATCTAAATGAACATCAGTTATTTATGGCCTGCCACAAAGATTTGTTTTCTGGTTTTAGAGGCCCTCTGCTATTCTCAATATACATGCTGTCTCTTGGCAGTATTAAAACATGGGATTACTTTCCACTGTTATGCTGATGATACTCAATTCATATTATTTTATATTTTGTCGAGACGTGATGAAATCTCAAACTTGTACAAAATGACAGAGTGTGTTAAAGTATTACCTATAGGATAACCTATAATTTTCTTCTTTTACATTGAAATAAAATAGAGATTCTGTTCTGGGCCAAAAACCTGTAAACAAATGCTTCTAGAATACAATTTACAAGTAGAAGGATGTACTATCACCTTATTCAATACAGTCAAAGTCTTGGGCATTATATTAGACAGCAATTTACATACAAGTCATTGCTACTTGAGGCTACAAAGCCTTAAACAGGTTAGCTCCTAACACGCTCTTTAAAAACACAATACTCTGGACTTTTGGTAGTACCTGGAAAGGAGGTAGAGTGTTTTGCCTTTGGCTCCAGCTTCACTATGGATCCTGAATTTAAGATGACTGATTACCTAACACTATGTAGAGAAGATGATGACCTCTATGGGCCAGATGATCGCCATTTCTGTGCATACACAAAATTAGCCAATGTGCATAATCTGTATTCTTTTACTGACAATGTTCAACTATTATTTCATTGCAAAGCAGCTTTAAAACAGTATGTGTTGTGAAAAGTGCTATATAATAAATTAATTAGTTAATTGAACTTTGCAATAACATTTTAGTTCACGTGAAAGCATACAGCAATATAAAATAATTTATAATAAGGCATAAAGAGAATACCTATTAAAACTCTTTCAGCCAATGTAATCGCTTTTTGGCTCATAATGTGGACTCGATTTGTAGGGGAATCTGATTATGGGTCCAGCGATGTTGCACACCTATAACTGTTATAAATAGTAGCACAATATTAGCCCGGCAATCCTGCTTTTAAACTACCTAAATCATTATAAAACTGTTATTGCAAGAATACATTGAGTGACCCTGTATTTCCTTCTCTTGTTTTATAAATATATAAAAACGTTTTTAGTAAATGTTCATTTGACCACCTCTAACCGTGTCTGTGAGAGGGAGTAAGAGGGAAGAAACTGATAAGATGGCTCAGACAATGTGTCTACATAACCAGAACACATTTAATAGCCCTTGCTGCAAACCTTTTCATGTTAGGCACTGTGTAAGTGTACATTTATTGGTTTACTTTATATTGTCTAACAGAATGAAATGTCTTTTACCGAGGCACACCTGTGGCATAATGGCCCTTTTTGTTTGATGCACCCCTTCATTCACTTACACTCATCTGCCTACGATTCATCCATTATGTGCAACTCAAGTGTTTATGTAATAAACCATAAAACATCGGCTCCCGTCTAACTGTCTGCGTGTGTTTCTCTTTTTTCGTCTCACTTTATGTCTTACACTGCTTCCCAGTACAGCAGAATGAGGATATTATTGTCTGATCTGTAATTGGGCCCTCGGGCCACAGGAAGAGAACTGGCGTTGATGGCTACTGAAAGCACCAGTGCTGTAATGCTAGATGTTGAGCTCAGGGGGAATAGAACAGAAAGTGTTTGTAATAAGATCATCAACTGTAATCTGTTAGACTGGTCCCTCAACACCACATCACTGAGCTGTGATGGATCTAAAAAACATGCTTCAACAACAACAGCTATTTCAACCCATGGCCTCCATTTAGTTGCTCAGTTGTTTTATTTTATATTTCACTGATGCTAGTTTCTCTGTGTCCTAATTGGTAGCGTTTTAAGTACATTTATTACACAAAAGCTATGAGTTTAAATGAGTGAGTTAAGGCAATGATTTATTGTTAGACACCTGTTATATGTCTCAAGCAAGAACAAAATCATATATATATATACATGAGTTATGAGAATCAAAGCATAAGAGACTACATCCTCGCTTATTTATGTGTGTAGATGGATACATATATTCATATATTGCATCTTCATTATACAAACAAATTTACATCAGGTGGTACCAGAGCTCGCAAACACTGATTAGATTGACAAGTGAGATCATTAAAATGGGTGTGTCTGTACAGGTGGTTGGCTAATCAGGTCGACTGATGTGATTGGTTGAGTGGGTCTTATGAGGAATATTCATACTCCTCTGCGCTCCGTCGGCCAAAGTCCATCCAGCCCATGTAATCCCTGTCCTTTATCCTGTGAGAAGGGCCAGTGGATCTGCTACTGAGAGAGGGACCTCTGCGGTATACACCTGTATGGATGAAAAAACTTTCTTAATTGTCAAATATTAAAAAGTTGTTACTCTGACTGGCCATTAAGTGAAATGGATTGGCAAAGTTGTTTGGAAAGAGAATGTTACCTTTGGCAGAGATGATTCTGGCCAGTAGTTCAGTCAGGATGTTACCAGGATCTTCTTCCCTGTCCTCTGTTTTGGACAGCAGTCTGAGTTGTCCAGCAGAGGGCACTGCACGGGTGTGGCGGGTGTGTTCTGCTATAGTGCTGCGTTCAGACTGACTCTTGTCCTGCGAGTGTGTGGGGAGAGCAAGGCAGCTGCTGGTGGAGAGGGCAGCCAGCAGCACACATACACAGATTCCAGCATTCATGGCTGCAAAACATGAACATAAACACATTTGAATAATTTTGCTGCATGGCAAAACATGAGCTTAAAAATGTTGTTACTTGTGTGGAAGACTTATAAAAGTGTAAAATAAATGCTCATAATTTTGTTTTGTTTTGAAACAATTAAACAGTCCTCCTGCCTTCACCCATATCCTGACTAAATCCAGTACCGCTGAAATGTATCATCTGGGAGTTCTGACTTGGTCCACAAGCCTCCAATAAAAACCTTTTTTTCCCAATAGGTCTGTTTTATTAGTTTCTGTCATCCATTTGATTTACCAAAAGTCCAATTTAGCAACATTAAAAATTTAAGTGTGTTTTTAGACAGATTTAAAAAAAATAAATATTCCTAATTGCATTCAAGCCATGAAGCATCAGCAATAAACCAACCAAACCAAAAGGATTTTTAAAATATTAAAAAAAATTCTCAATAAAATGTCAAATTAGACCACTAGTGTATCAAATCACATGCACTCAATATAGTCAGATCTCTTTCCCTCACTTTGTCAGTTAGATTCAATTAAAATCTGCAAATTATAAAACAAAACTATATTTCAGGAAACACAAAATAAGCTTGCCGGTTATACAGTGTATGTTATACAAATCCCAGCAAAACCTGAATTGATCTCTCACAGCAAAACGAACTAAATAGTTATTAATAAATAAAGACAATGCAAGGATGCAACACTCAAGCAATGCAGATGCAAATTCATACCTTCAGGTGAAACTCAGAGAAGAGCGCAGAGACAGAGAACACACGCTGACTGCAGTACCAGTGTGTGTGTCAGAAACTTCAGTTCACTGTGTGAGAAGGGCCCTTAAATACCGCTCTGAAGTGGGCTGGCTCTGTGTGACCCACGTAGCAACAGGCGCAGTGAGCGAGGCTGTGTGTTTGCGCAAACCTGACGCAGAACTGAGAGAGCAGGGTATTCTCAAAGGATACAGATTGTGACATTGTCACTCAAGGGATCTGGAAGGTCTCTAGAGGTCAGCCCAGTCTTATTACACATATGCATCTCCACAGTTTACTACCTTACCTTAATCTTTCCTGCTCATCCGTCTTTAACCAATGACCGCTAGAGACACATTTGATGTTCTATAATGTGCACAGCAATGTCTGACACTTTCTATTAGTGGAGCTCAACTGGTTTTACTTCAGGGCTTTCAACTGAACATCATGTAACAACCAAATACAGGAACAAGATTGTTTTGTGCACAAACATAAACAAAATTAAAAATTATTTAAAAAAAAATTAAAAAGCATCCAAATATTATATTATATTATTATGTTATTATTATGTTATGCATGTTATACAACCTCTTTATTTTTGGAATCTGCTTACTTAAATTTAATTAATTAATAAATTTTATATAATATAGGTTCTACAAAGTACCAAAAATGTTGGAAAAATGTATGTTTAACACAAAAAACATTTAACATGAAGCCAAGCTGCTGTTTTCCATACAGTGAAGCAAAATTGTCAGTGCATAGTAAATAAATGTCAGTCTGTTACTCACTGAGGGCTATCATATAGCTTTATCAGACAGTCATTTTTGCTTGTTGCTACAGTACAACTGTGGAATCTTTGTTCTTGTTCTACAGCAGATCAGAACAGAAATTATATATAGCAATACAGATGAGGAGGTCAGCTGAGAACAGTGTGGATAATGATCTTCTGACCCTGCTTTCCTTTGCTGGCTGAATTCTGAACACCCACAACACACTCTGCTGTGAGAACATAACTCACAACTCTTAAGACTCTCAGCCAGTCAAGAGGACTTGTTCTATCATCAGAATGCAGGTAAACACAACCTCTAAACTTATTCATGTGATCCACGGCTATGTCTTCTTTAAGCATAGGTTGTGGTTCTGTCTTCGACACAGATTGTTTATATCTGGATGAGTTATAAAAAATAAGAAACTTAACCTGCAATCACAAAGTACTCAACTAGATTTGGTACTCAACCAAAAAACTGTCAGTGGTTTCTGTAGATGTTGATATGTACTGTAGAACACTCTCAGAAGTTGCTTATTCAACCTCTATACATATGCATTCTGCATCCTTCTGTAACAATATTTAACCATAATTAAAACTTGATGTCTATCAAAACTTGATGCTATTTAAAAACACTGGCATTTAGTTTTATATGAGATAAAGATTGTATCTGTTCTATAATGTGAACAGACATTGAGTTTAAATTTCCCATTGTCAGTTAATCATTCTTTTAATTTTGAGTCATTAAATGGAAAGTATTCAACATTTACTCAAGTAGT
>JAZGTK010007960.1:0-18814 GCA_036877625.1 Ambastaia sidthimunki
GTTATGGTTTATTTTTTTCCTTGCTTGAGGCTCTCACCACATTTCCTGTGTTTTCACTAAACTAATTACCTTCTTGGAAAGATTTCAAAATAGCCTCAAAGACAAGAAAATGGCTCCCATGTGCCGATCGTCCAAACTCAATCCAACTCAATGGCCCTAGAAATTAAAACAGCCAGTAAATGCAGAAAACTTTGAGAATGAATGCATCATATTTGAATTATTCCAGCTGTTGAAAGTTAATTATTGCTCCATCATTCCTGTTTCAGGAGGAAGACAGTCACATGAAGACGTCCAGCGGTTTTCATAGCAACAGTCAGTCGGACACAGACCTCTGGTCGAACCCTGCAGCCCTATCCATGGAGCACATGGAACCACGGAGACCAAAACTCACTTTTAATAACACGTATGTACAGTAACAGCATGTTATGGTGATTATGATACATACATCTGCAGTAATTATTGGCATATATATTCCAAAAGACCTTAAATTGTGTCGTGTTGAGACATGAGACATGGCTAAATGTCCATAGCTGTAGTTTGTTCAGGTCATATACAGTCTGTAGACACAAATATAATGTGGACAGCAGGTGAGAGCGTTTTATTAACTTTAATAACATGCTGTTTTATCCTTTCAGAGTTCACAATGCAGATTACTACATGCAAGAAGCCAAGAAGCTAAAGCACAAGGCCGATGCTTTGGTAAGTCCCAAGATGTGCCACTCGAAACACAAACACACAAAAATAAAAATAAACAGTGAGGAAAATAAAATAAACAGTTATTGCTGCAATTCAACTGCAAGTCTATTTCCACTAATGAGCCGTTATTTAATCATAATCTGAGGAATTAACTGCAAATACACATAAGCAATTTATTTTCCATTCAGAAATAATGTGTCTGTAAAAACAGTGTGAGAGGTGAATGTAAGTGCTGAACGATTGATCTTTCATAACGATTGATCTTTCATAACGATTGATCTTTCATAGCTTAGGAGACTTTTGTGTTGCACGATGGTGATTCTGTTTTTTTAATTGCAGAATTTACGCTAAACATGGAACTTTTCTTATTATTTTCTTAAAATATTTTGTGGCTAAGATATGCAAATGACTAGAAGAGTCCTGGACGTTCATTGATCAGAAGGTTAAACCCTGAATTTGCTGTCTGGCAGCTCTGAGCTCTGTTTGTGACTGTTGAGATCTTCTGAAGCTCTGGAGGAGACTGTAGAGAAGACAGGCTTTTGGTAGTGAGTACAGTTAGGCTCTTTTGCTCAAGAGGAACATCTGAGAAGGTGGAAACTGGAGCAGAATCTCTGTGTGCTTTCTGTGTAATCTCATTGCAATTTAGGTGAAACAACAGAGATATTTCAGAGCTCTCTTGTGTGATTTCTCTTTCCTGTGGGAAGTTCACACTCAGCGAGAGGAGATGAAAAATTTCTGCCGTACTGCTCTTAACTACACAGACACATATGCCCTCAGCGCGAGGAAGAGCCATTAGCAGGCTGAGAGAAAGCTCTCTCTGAAGACCTTTTATAATTGAAGACTTTCCAATCTAGCTGAGAACGAGCCCTCGTGTCTGCCCTTAGCATCCATAAAGCTGCAGCGTTGTTCGAGATTTACAAAACAGACTCCCGGCCCCCTAATAATTGGATCCAGGCGATTATCTCAGGAGACACTGTCCATTATCACAAGTTACATCCTTTCTGTCATAAATCGGTGTGGCGATGTATAGACCCGGTCATGAATACAAAGTAAAGGGATTGATTGCCACGGTAACAAGAGCGCGATGGCAGGCGCGAAATGAATCCCGAGCGTCCACTCACCTCATATTGAAAGGCTCACTGGAAAACAAATGGACACAGCTCATGTGGTGCTGGAGAGGCGAGTGGTCAGTAAATCTATTTTACACTCCTATGGAGATGAGATATGCTCTTATTGTTTGTGCTTGTCTGTGGGGTTTGGGGCTGTAGGCGTAATGTTGTTTAGTAGCATTGATTAGCTTGCGTTTGAGAAATGAGATGGGAGAGTTAAAGTTAGCCTTTATGAGACCGTTCCAATAAGTCAGGATGAAAAACATAACGCCAAAACGCACAGGAAAACAGCCCTTGTACTTCTTCACCACACGTAATAAACTGTCCCGATTCATAAACGTGTCATGAGGCTGGAATTATGTGTCATTGTGTGGCTGTAAATCTTGACACGTTCTCTCAGAAACCCTGCGTTAGCCAGTGCTGAGAACTGCCTCAGACTAATGGCTTTATTTCCTGCTCACATTATATCTGTTTTTCTATATGATTTTATGAGCTGTTTACAAAAGCTTTGAGGCTCTGAAATGAACTGGGCTCTGTTTTATTAGCGTAACTTGGTGCTAACGCCTCTCATGCCGCTTCTTTGCCTGCATTGCTTCATAGATGGACAAGTTTGGCAAAGCTGTGAATTATGCAGACGGGGCTCTTTCGTTCATCGAATGCGGGAACGCCATGGAAAGAGACCCATTAGAGGCCAAGTCACCCTACACTATGTACTCAGAAACAGTCGAGCTCATCAGGTAAGTAAAAAAACTTAGAGTTTTAAAATTACAGTACAAAAGATGGTGGTCGTTACAGCCGAACACTGCAGTTTTATCAATAGCTTTCTTTATATTGACGTCATAGGCAATGAAAACTGATGGACCTTGAAGTTCAACAGCGTTTTCAAAGATTGAATCTTTAATGCAGGCTTGATTTAAACACAGTGTCAAGGAGAATTATGGGTAGTCACACACTATTTGCTTAGGTCAGAATGTGACTTTTTGCACGACTGACCGATGTAACTAGTCGTTTAGTGTTTTCACTAGCCAGAATACCACACCTTACAAAAAGTGATAAAGTTAACTGGAGACTATAAATGTAAGCTTCAGTTTGAACATTTTATTTGAGTTAAGCAGGATATAATGCCATTGTGTTTATTGTTCCCAGTTTCTGTGTGTGTGTGTGTGTGTGTGTGTGTGTGTGTGTGTGTGTGTGTGTGTGCTCAATATTAATGTTGCAGTCCAATTTTTTCATCTAAAAATAAACAAAAATTATTTATTGAACAGCTACGTAAAATGGTCTTCTTACCCCAATTTGCAATAGTAAACTTATAATAATGATTTATAATTTGAGCGGTTGGGTCAGATTTAACAAGAAATGTCAGTTTGGCTTCATTTGACTTTTGTATGTAAAAAAAATTAAATGAAGTAAACCTGAAATTTTATGTTCAAACAGAGATGGCGGTAGAGAGGCAAAAGTACAGATTGCAGCTTTAAAGCTACCAGAGCTATTTGGTCAAAGGGAGTGAGTGGTTTTCTGATGTACTTTTGTTTCATTTAAGGTATGCGATGAGATTAAAGAACTTCACCAGTCACTCTGCCACAATAGCTGAGAAGAAGCTGGCTGTACTGTGGTAAGTTAACCACAATCATATTCATATCAGTTCATATGGTTTAATGATTTATTCCTCAGAGCAGTTCAGTGTTTTCTGTCATGGTTAGCAGTTAGTGTAATTATGATTGGTCACTCTACATGCCAATCAGAAACCACTTCCTGTGTAAATTGAGAGTTCCTGGAATAACCTGCGATGTGTAACAGATTATATGTCTGTAGTCAAAAAGTTCTGCAAAACTAATGGAAAAATGCAGACGTCCTTTAAACTACGTCTGAAATACGTTGACTTTATGGTCATGAATTACTGACGTAGCCGTCTACTTCCAGAAATGGCGCATGTTTCAGCGCTTTCTACGAGGGCGTCAAGGGTGGTATTATAAAACCGTACCTCCGTTCAGAAGCTAAATCCAGCGCTTTGCCCTCGCAGCCGGGTAAATCTCCTCTCAGCCATCGCTCTTCCACAATCATCTGTATCTGGAAGGAAGCTTTAAAACACAGCTAAAGCACTTAATCAGCTTAGAGTGGATCATTATTCCTGTATTTCATTAAGCTATTAGAGGATAATGAAAGATTTCCGCATGGTGACGGTGGAAACGTATTCTCACCCAGATAAAAGCCTGGCGCTCTCTGCCTGCCTGTCACGCCGCACGGCTTGTTTATTCTGAACGTCAAGGTTAGTTTTGCGCTCATAGCAAGATGACAGTCATCAGCAGAGATTGGAATACAGCTGCCAGTCTCTCTGGATTGTTAATGAAAGCTGCCTCGCAGCCATGACGGGTTTTTTTAAAGGCTGCTTGTCTTATGATTTATGAACTGGGCTTACCACATAACGCTGTTTCGGCGATATTAAATGCATTTTAAAAGAGCTGTGAAAATGTGTTTAGCCTCTGGCCTTGGGCCAATATAACCTTTATTTTTGGACCTCTGATGTAGGGAATTGTTTCATGCCCAGTAAAGACACCTCATCAGATTAAGACAGCTCGTGACCTGCCTGAGCTGAGACAGACACGCTGTTTATATATTTATGTGGCTGCGTCAGAAATGTGAGAAAGCTAGTTTTGGTTGCATGGGGAGGTGCATATGTCCCGAGCATCTGGTGTCTCGCATGCACACTCTATAAAGGTCAAACCCCCCACGACACCGGCCGCATTCCCCAATGCCAGCACTGTTGCATACTGAATGTTATGAACACACTGTTGTTTCTGCTGTTGTCAACAATATATTGGCGTTTCTTCAGCGTTGGACATTATTGCCCTGTGGACTGTAAAACACACTTTTAGTTTGATTTGTTTTTAACAGTGAATGCACATGCATCTCAGGAGAATTCTGTCTCTTTCTCACCTGATTTCATTTGTTATGAACAAATATCAGTTCCAGTTTCGTCTTTAATTGTTTGTGTGCTGGAAAGGCATAGTGCAGATTACATTTTAAACATTTCTGGAATGAAATAAAGGCTAAGTTGTTAAAGTTGTCAGTAAAGTTGCTTAGGCTAAGTTTATAAGTAACATAACACAAACCTGATCATTTTAATATTTAAAATATTTCTTAATAAAAATGCAACATTTTTTGAGGGACAGTGATTGATTTATGCTTATTTCACTCTTTATTTAGATTATAATCATTTTAAAAGTGTAATGCAAGTTTATAATTTGAAAGCTTTAGTTTTACGTTGTCTTTTGTAAAGTTTTACATTGACTTTTGTAACTTGATGTTTCTACAGTAATGGTTGCTTTCTGTTTTTACAGCAACCGTTGTTTGTCTCTTCTGTATTTGCGAATGTTCAAGCTGAAGAAGGATCATGCAATGAAGTATTCACGCTCACTGATGGAGTATTTTAAGGTAAGACCCCCCCACCCACCCACCCCTGCTGTCAGTTCTTCATGTTGAGCACAAATGAGAAATGAAACCAGCAGTTTCAGCAAAGCTCATTTCGTCTGTGTAAATTGACATATTTGTTTGAATAGCATGTTCGCATTAATTTTGCATGCCATTACTAAAAGCAATTCATTTTTCATTAATGTCCAAATTAATTCCATCAATTATATGCGTACATTGTTAAATGGTAATCTCATTATGATTAATACTGCTTGAACAGTGTTTGCTGTTGGCAAATGTGTGCTGCCTTTTTTATAAATAACGATTTCTGTGCACATTTATTTTGTTCCCTCAGAATTCTGCGAAAAGTTCACAAGCACCTTCGCCGTGGGGAGCCAACGGAAAGTACGAACACTTTCTCTGCTTGTCCTTTTGTGTTTCTGCTTTCTTATAAAAGATTTCATCTTGCTGGAGAACACCCTCTTAATCTCCTTCCAGCCACTGAGAGAGCTGTAGTGTGAGATAGGAAACCTCAGTCATGCTAACTTGACATCAGTGAAAGGCCGTACAGATATAAACTCTTGGAAGGCAGCATGTCTTCCATGTCAGCTCCATGGCAACCAAACACCAATGGGGCGAGCTGGAGGGAAAGTGTGTTTGATTTAGTGTGTATGTATGTGTGCCTGATTTGGCCTGTACCTGGACATTACCCAGACCTGCTGTTGGGCTGCCAACCTGCCTGTCAAAAGCAGTTAGCCTCAACGACCGGCCCCTGTAACCACTGCATTAGCAATAAAAAGCCTTTTCTAATTCTCCAGTATCTGCTGTACACCATCAACACATCCGTCCTGGACCTCATCCTTTACCATCATGAATCTTTCCCACTTTCTCCTCCCTCAGAGGGAGTTTATTTATTTTAGCAAAGCCTTGAAACCTGCTAAGACTGGGCCTTGTTGTTGACAGGGCGCATAATTTAGCCGGCTGAGGGTTGAATGTGTTTTTTTTGTCAGTGGATTCCAGGCCACTGGGACGGAGTGTTGAGGAGAGTAATGAATATGTGCTGATACAGTAGATATGCATGAACTAATACACACAATAATAAACTAATACGACAGTTTTTCGGTTCTCTCTGACAGCCAGAAGACTGCATGAATTAGCACAGCCAATCAGAACATATTTGATATTTAATATACAGTTACATGGACTGAAGAGATTTTCTCATGAGGGGTTAAGGGCTGGTTAGCTTGGCTCGGTTAGTCTCTGCTTGTACATGCTGTAAGTACACCATCTGGATGCAAAATACATCTTTGTCCACTGGCGATCCTTCAAAAGGAGCCGTGTATTCTAACAAAAAATGTTTGCAATTTTTGCCAGTGACAGTTTTATTTTTTTTGGATGGCTCTTAAAAGCATGAAACATTTTCCATCTCTGCTTGTCTTTGACATCACAGGGTAGTCACTTGTAATGTCCTGACAAAATGTCTTTTCAAAATGTGTTTTTCACTTTAGGGCCCTTATACACCAGAGGAGGGTCTGACACACTGCGTGTTGTGTAAGAATGCATAAGATCTGTTTTGAGGGGGTGTGGAAAGAGACTTTTAAATCAGAGAGGAATACATCAAATTGCATTTTATAAACTCCTATTGGTCAACCTGAAGCTTGAGTTTGCTTGTCTTGCAGCAAAAGTTTGCAAAAAACTTGTTGTTAACTTTTGGTCACGACAGATGATTTTTCACTATCTCAGCCTTCTCTGATGCAGACGAAACACAACTGCACATCTTTATACTGGATTGTATTATTGCGATTTCTGTCTCATACAATCTTTGTCCACTGCAGGTGTGATATTAGTTCTCTATGTATTTTTATACAGTCGCGCAGTTGTGTGTTAATCTGCATTATTCACCAGCTGATTGGAATGTGTTTCAGGAGCACAGGAACACCGTCCCCCATGTCTCTGAGTCCGTCTCCCGTCAGCTCCGTCAGCAGTGGAGCGCTGGCTTCTGGAAGTGTGGCCATTCCCCAACGCATCCATCACATAGCAGCCAGTCACGTTAACATCACCAACAACATCCTGCGCAGCTATGAGCACTGGGAAACTGCTGACAAACTGGGCCAGGAAAGTCAAGGTACCACGTTAGCAAAAATGTTAATATTTTGGGTTTGGTGGACAATATGTAGTTTTGTCTTTTTATTTTAATCAATCAAATCAAACTGATTATTTAAAGACATGCAGAGGGCATGTTTTTAATTAGTTTATTTAACTAATTGAATTTAATTAATTGAATTTTTGTATACTGTCCAAAGCTTTTATCAAGTTTATTTATTTCTTGATGTGAAGAAAAATGAGTTCTTTGTTATTTTGGCTCTAGTGTTAAAAGAATCATTTCTAACCAGCAGTGAAGTGAAGAATTGCTTCTTTGGATTCGTCCGGATCTCCAGCTTGCTGTTAAATCTCATTTGTCTCAGCTGTCACACAGGACTGTGTTATATAAGAAACTCCCCTTTCACACTGGCTGTGTTATCAGTGACTCTACATTTGATACAGACCACCAGAGAAATGGAAAAGCCAGTATGCTAATTGCATCTGAGATCTGATGTGGCTTGTCATTTCCTGTCGTTCCTCTGGAGACGTCTAATTAAAACGCTCAGAGGCCTCTCGTGTGTGTGAGGTCCCCTCGCCTCAGAAACCAGTCGTAATAAACTCTCTCAAGTTCCCTTTTCAGTGTCTTTGGTAGAAATGAATCCAGTTAAAGGCTGTTGGTTACAAGCTTTGGTCAGAATGATAGTGGGATTAGCTAATTAATGAAGAATCCATTCTGAGTTTATCAGTTCAGTTTCTGTAGGCGCATACGTAACTATATTCACTTTAGTAAACACTTGCTACATCATGAATTTCTTGATTTGGGCTTTTTTTGTAGTTTGTAGTTTAGGACGGGAGTACCTGCTCGTTTATGCAGTGGATCAAACACACTAGCAATAAGCTAAGAATGCTCCAGAAGCTTAGCAGTTGCATTTGTGAAATTCACCAGAGCCCCATCACAATGTGTTCTTATATATATTCATGAATCCCAGTGGGCAGAAATGACAACCTCTCTCTCTGTTTCTCTCTCTGTGGGTTTGATAGAGTTCTTTCAGGAGCTGGACTCAGTAATGGAACCTTTGACTCAGCACAGCAGCATGACAGAACTGGTGCGCTACCTTCGCCAGGGTTTGCACTGGCTCCGACTGGAGGCCCATTTGTTATAGTGCCGGCGCTTCCGCTGTGCTCTGTCTCTCACTGTCATTCTCTCTCTCACTCTCTCTCTTCCACCGTTCATCTCTACCTCCACCATCTTCACTATCTCCAACACTCTGGAGCCCTGAGGGTAGTCTGCAGTTAACCACTAGCGAGCTTCAGAACTGTGAGTTATTCCCGAGAGGGTGCCGCGAGGAGCGCATCAGGAACGTCTTGTGATCTGTTTTGGAACATCACAGACAGGAGAACCTGGAAGGACGGAAGGGGGCTGGATCGTTTCGTGGGCCTACTAGACTCCAGACAGACGCTACATCAGCTGCAAGAACACATTCTGTGATGGTAGCAGTGAGCAGGTTAACCGAGTGAACAGAAAACCAGCTAGTGACCTCTGTTTTTGGTTCAGGCACCAGGCAAATCTAGGCATGCATGCGTTGTGTTTTGAATTTCCATGTGGCAAATTTCAAAGCATGAAATCAGGCTAGCGTAGCTAGAAGTGTTTACTTTTGTACTCGATCTCACAAGAAAAGGTATAAAACTATATATGAGGTGGCTGTTCATATAAATTCATACAGTGTGATTCGTACAAAAGCAAAGGTTTCTGAGGGGAAAAGCAGGCGGGAAGGTCCATAACCCTGGAGCGAAAGCAGATCATATGAAGCGTGTATAAATGAGATTGTAAGAATTCATATGAATTAGCCATCAAACCACTAAACTTCAAACAGTAACGAATTGCCATGAGACTCTGTTAGTGTTCATATGTTTTAGGCCTTAGCCTGCCGGACACACAGTACAGAACATCTCATACTCATTATAGATACATTCAGCACCATCTCAGCATCCATTCGTGTCTATCTGAAGTTATTCTTCTCTGGCAAGGCTTTTGTAATGACTAAGAAACAGCTACACCAGTCAAATCAGTTCTCAGAGGTTACTGTCGTTCTGTTTTACCGCGTCATGACAGCTGCATTCGTACGACACGCTCGCTGGTTTCACTCTGAAGTCACGTTCTCTGAGAGTGACCTGTAGTAGCTGTTTGAAGACAGTGATTTCCCTGTGCAGTTAACTTAGGACAGATTGATAATTCTGTAAACAGTGTCAGAGAATCTTGAAGTTTTTTCCAATATGTACCATAATGACTGTGTTGTATATGACAGCTACTTTAACTGTTTGATGTTTGTTCAATCTTGCATGTTAACGCGGAGAGTTAGAGACATCAGTGTGATTCACGAGGAATCGGTGTGTTGTGAGTTTTTGGTTTTATTCCAGCATTTGTAAGGCTGGCTTGATCACATTTAACATTAAGTTTTTATCTATAGAGAGTTTATTAATGCTTGTATTTTAACATTTTTCTATTTCCCAAGACACTCCCAAACAAATAGGTCGGCGTTTTGTGGGCGTACATAATTGCATCATGTGATCAAATCACAAACTTTTTTAATCAGATGTTGATTTTTTTCATGCGTAAACTCTTTACTGAGGAATTTAATGTTAAATATGAGAAATTGTTTATAATCTGTCAGTGAGACACGGACAGATGCAGGTCTGATCATGAGTGTATGTATTTGAGAATGTGTGTGTGTTGTGTGTGTGTGAGCAGATTCTTATTGGCAGTGTGTGTTCATTGTATTGGATCGCTTCATATCTGCCCATTTATCATGTAAACATCAGAATGTGAGAGTGACAGAGAGGATGTACAGTATGTACAGTATGTGTGAAATGGACATTTCACTAAGATTATTCAAAAGTGCCTGCGTATCCAATGGAAATGTATTAGAGTCTATATTTAAGAAGGACAATGGATGTGAATGATTTTTCATACCATATTGGTATATCCAATGTTTCTGTTTTCATAACATATTTATTTATTTTCTTTGTACAATGGTGGTATCTGTTTTGGCTTTAATGTTCAACTTTGTAAAAAGTACATTTCAGAATTTCATTTTCTGCTCTGATGATGATAGAAAATGACCTCAAATTCAACGGCGTCACATATGAATTCTTTGCGTACTGTTCAGTTGAATATTCTTTCCTCATTAGCCTCTAGCTCTGCTTGTTTCAAGGCAAAGTTCACGTAGCGTAGCGAGAAGTGCTTACCGTTCAATAAACGTCACAGTGCAATACAGACTGTAGCACAGCAGGCAAGAATAGCAATACTTCTAATAAATATTCAAATCCTCCAGCGACGATCAGAAAGTATCACATCCCCAAATTAACAGCAAAACAAAGTCAGAGCCAGTTTTCTGCTGGAAGCTCTTATTCACTTCATGGACTTTGATGCAAGACAAAAAGTATCTTTATGCAAAAAAGCTAAATTCTCTTTGCCATTACAATGTTACCAGCTGTTTTCTTACTTGTGTGGAGTGAGTTTGTGAAATTGTTTGGCTTGTGCAGCATCTGCTGTCGTGCTTGTTTGAGTTTTTACCCGTCTGGAGGAGAATCTGTGGCCCTCTGGCAGCTCATCAGAATCCTGCAGCTCTGACTCACACTAGCAGTGAAGTATCAGCCCTGCTCTGCACCTCTGATGCCCCTCACACAACACACTCTCTCTGAAACAGCTAAAATCATCAACGAGCAAATACATTTGGTCAAATCGTCTACGTTAATTGTTAAAACGGATAAATTCATTATAAAGGTCTAATGGCATTGATCTCAATTTTAAATTGTAATAACACAAATATTTATGCCTGTTTTTTCATTGCAAAACAAACGTCTCTGCATATTCTGTCAAACTGATGTTTAATTAATTTGTTTAGATTTAATTACGAAGAATGATGAGATTGTATCCGGCCATAACACACTTCAGAATTTAGTTTAGAAAGACAATCTTGGTTCATAATAATATAATTCTACAGATGACCAAGATTTTATGCAGTAATACGAGCTACTGTACATACAGTACAGTTCACATTTATAGAATGTTTTATAATTTATAGAATTAATATTCATTGGGCTGTTCAAAGTAACGTCACAAAAAGCAAATGTTTGTGATCATAATACCAGGAAATATCGTTAGAAAGAGGATGAAAATATATTTGTTGTTTTTTAAATAGCTTTTGTCAGCATGTAATATAATTTTTTTAAACTGCATTGTAACATCCATTAAGGCAAACAATCCTTAAAAAAACTGTGTCTCAGAAACAAGATCAGTTAATCAGGGCTAAAAACACATCTATGCCATTTGTAAAGACATGATTTTATTTTACTGTCATTCTCTTCAGACCTCGACGTTGAGCGACGCTTCCGTGTGTTTAATTTTTAAATAATGACAGTGCAGTTTGAAGTTCAGCCTTCTCACTTTCTGACGTAGCAGACGGACTCTTTCATTCTTTGTGTTTGTCGGTGGCTTTACTACATCAGAACAGTCTCTAATGAAAACAGGCTCAGCTGGAGATCTTCTATTTGCTCTGCAATTTAAACATGTGAATCGCTCGTCGGTACCGCAGAGCTCCACATCATGTTAGTCAATTACAGATCTTCCGGTTCCTGCGCTGATTAGCAGCCGGCCGACCGCGCTACATTTAAAGAACTCGCAGTGGCTCTTTGGAGCACAATACATCAAAAAGACCCTGATTAGTATTAAACATGAGCACTTCTCTGCTTTTATAATTAAAACGTATTCATATTTTACAAAACTGAGCAATCTAGAAGACAAGTGTATCAAAACTTCATGTCATTGTGTTGATGTAAATGCACACGTTACAAAGTCAGTTTCTAACTTCATCAGAGGCTTTTTATTAAGTACCATATTTCAAATGCCTTGTTACCAATGTAAACCGTATAGAATCAAAGAGCAGTTATTTACAGTCTCGTCCAGTTTGTGTTTCTCTGTACAGTATAGAGTTGTGCGCTATCATTTGTCTTTTTGAGGTTGTTAATCATATCATGGCATTGCATTTGACCCCAAAACATCCACAGCTTTGAATCAATGAAGATATGCAACATCACATCGCTTCCAAATCATACATACCAGCCTTCCTGTAATGATCTCACTTCAGTTTGTCACATACACACATCTGGAGTCATGCTCTTGGTTTCTGAATGTGAGTGTACAGTAACACTACAGTGGATTTCTAGGGGAAGGGTATATACTCAAAAAGGCAATACTTCTTAAAGTGGATTGTTAGAAGCCATTCAAGTAACCAAATGAAAGGCAATGCATTTGAGTACATTGGAGGCATGGTGTGTTTGAAAAGATGCGTATGCCGGCAGCTTGTAGGGGTCACTACTGGCAAAATCTAAAACTGAAATTGGAGCAACGTCCCAAAGAGCAGTTAGTCTCGATTGAGCCTTATAGGAAATGATGTCATTTCCTTTTCCTGTGGTTTTAGAAATGCAGCCATCATACTGTTATTTAAGGAAAGTTTTGAGGTTTCGTTTCGATAAAATATGCAAACAGATTTATGTGGAAAAAAATAATGGCAAAGAAAACCAAGTTTCTTACGAGTTTTAATGCTGCATGAATCTTTCTACAAGTAACAATGTCATAATCAAAGTTGCGTTTAATTAATACTCGATTTCAAAGACGTCAGTATTGTTATATGTTGTAGACATATTTAAACCTATCAAAAAGCAGTTTTGTGAAACTCGCGCTTTTTAGAAATGCCTCAATGCTACCTATTGCCTAACAGGATGTTGAACAGACAGAAAAGACAGATTTGTACTTAATAGCCTTTATCTTCTGAAGGTATCGGCTGACGGATGGGCAGTTGTACACATTAATTTCAATGACAGAAGATTTCAGTGTTCTGGCATGCTGTAGAAATTAGGATTTCTGTTTGTTTTGTTTTGTTTGTTATTTTTGTACAGAGCAGGTAACCTGCAACGCTTTGAATTTATACATTGTATAGTTGTACGAATTCATTTTAAAATGCGTTATGTATCAAAAAAACTTCCTGCCTGGTTAGCTTTGTATTTCAAATGTGTTGCACAAGTCCAGCGAATTTTTTTATTATTCTTTTTTTGGCTATTGTATGTTTATTTTATAATAAAACTGTCAAATGTAATGAACAAAACCGAGATGTAGTTATGTTGTTTTTAAATGTTTAATGTCTACAAAAATGATGAATAAAAATGGTATGAGCCAAAAAAAGTTTTGAAGAATTTCTGACCCAAACGTGTCTGACTTCAGGTTTCTGATTCTTAAAGGAACAATAAAAAAATTCTGTCATCCATTACTGACCGTTTAAAACACAAAAGACGATGGACAGAATATTAATGACTGATAATCGAGTCACAATTCACTTCAATTTATTAAGCAATACGTCCCTGTAAATGAGTGGAGGTCACAGAAAAGCAACATGTGTACAATTATAATTTTAATTGATATTATAATTTTATAATATTTTTATAATTATCCTAAAGAATAAACTTAATAAAATGTAGATAAAACCTATCATCTTGTATGGACTTGAGACTATTAAATATGACCATTGACCACATTAACTTGAACCCACCTGAGTAAATATAAATCAGTTTTTCTGGACAGACCCACTGAACTGAAAAATAGCGCATGATGCAGCGGCTTTGTTGTTATTTGCAAAATGTGGGAGGAGGAACCTTGAATTCACTGCACGCATTTCTCAAATTCCAGTGATTATATACATGACATGTTTTCATTTAAATGAGTTTGTGTTTACTGGACCTCGTAAGGTTCTGCAGGACTACAGTGCGCTCGTTTCTTCCTCACTGAGAGAATTTGCACGCAGACAAGTCTTGTTAATTTACAATGTGTGCTGGAAAATTTCATCCATATAATAATGTACATCATAAAATAACATTCAGCTGTCGCTCAAATACATTCTTAACTTCCTCCAATGATGGTGCAAATAATGAGTCAAAAAGACTTTTATTTACTAATATGAGCTTTTCACTTCCTGCCACTGGACCAGCTCATGACACGTAAGATTTATTGATTTAATTGCCTCAGGTAACCATGCAATAAAATCATCGCTAAGATAAATTTCCATGGCGCGGTGCACAATCAAGGTAATTTTTCAGACACTGGAGCTGCATGTCTTCAGGTTACAGGTGCAGATTTGTAAGTCCAGGTCCCTCATTATCAGAGGATAGATTTAGTGCTGAAAGGTGTAATAGTTTTGTGAGGAATAGCTTCCTGAGTGCAGCGTTTGCTAATTGACAGCTCATGTCGAGCTGAATTTATAACAAGACTAAAAACTAATAACGTCTCTTTAGAATTTAGAAATACCTTTGTGTGGGTTCTGGGGTGTTTTTATAATTTAGCAAAGATTTTAATAAATGATTTTGATCAATTTAATTAATGATATTTAATATCTCAAAAGACATACTCAGCATGTTTTATTTAACTTTCAACAATGTGACCCTAAACACAAGTAATGTCACTTTCCTATAAACAGTAAAATTTCGAAAAAAAAATGTGAAAATAAATATTTGCCTAATAGGTTTTGATTAGTCATAAGAGCATTTTAAAAACTTTTGAAGGAAAAAATAAGACAAAACTGATCATATTTACACACATAAATCATGTTTATGAGAAACGTAACATCAGGGTTAAATGAGCTGAACCAGCAGTTTTCAACAGCCCGTCCTGAATTTACATTTTTAATGATCATTTTTTATTTATTTAAAGCCGTTAGAACAGAAAGACGTTGATGAAGCGGCTGCAGATGTTAGTCAGTCTATGACACTTGATGAGCTGATATTAATCCAGAGCAGAAAACTGTCAAACTGATTTTACACCAGAACTGTTTCACTGTTAAACTTCTGAATAAACAACTCAGACTAATAAATGTGTGATATTTAAATCATGTGCTAAAACAATAAAAAAGAGATACAATATGTGTTCCAGCAAATCTTCATGTGAAAATTATTTCTATAATCGGATGCAGTTTCCTTTAAAACTTTGCTCATTAACATTGTCCTTATAATTAGATTTGTACCTTTAAATCGTTTTATTTCACAATGAACTTACTGAATGAACATTTTTTACAAAATACTCTTTACAATTACACATTTTTCCCATCATGCCGTTCTTCTGCTAAGCAGTATTAAGTGTTTAATGAAATGACTCTTGATTACGGGCAGATCCTGGTGAGAAGAGCACATCACATTTCACTGCTTTCTAATTGGCTGCTCGTTACATTCAGACTGTGATGAGAAAATGTATTACATGTCTCTTCAGTTAGAGACAGTGTAAATGTGATGGACTGTATGACCTGAGCCAGAGGAAACAGAGATCGTTTAAACATGTTGACAGGTTTCATCACATCAATTTTCCAGCTGTTCCACAGAGAGTGTAAATACAGCTAAACACAGACACTAATGATACGTTTGTGTTCATCTATATAAAATCAACTGCTTTAAACGAATGTATTGATGAACTAAAATTGTATTTAAAATTGTTATAATTATTATCAGCAGTACTTTAGTCTCGTTTAAAGCAAATACAACACAGCACTACAGTTAACTGTCATTACTATTATAACTGACATAACTACAGTTAACTGACATTACTATTATAACTGACATAACTAGAGTTAACTGACATTACTAATATAACTGACATAACTACAGTTAACTGTCATTACTTCAGTATAATCTGAGAAACCATTTGGACAGATCTGGACAGAAATATTCTCCTGTAACAGGTTTGTTCTGTATCCTGCTGTCTGAAATAATGGTCCAGGTTACTTTTGACAATTTGTCATGGACGGAAAGCCAATAAAATGTGCAGTTTCAAGCAGCATAATGCGTCTCCTCACACAGCCTGCACCAATACAATGAGTGAGATTCAGTGAAACATAACACAGTGCACAGTGCCCACATTAGAAAATACATTATTATGCAGAATTCAGCCTGTTTACAATCTGCTGAAAATAAAAATTAATTGGCGGCTCATTTTGTATTCTAGTTAAAAATAAAAAGATCATTAGTGGTTTGTTCGCTTTAGGTGAGTGTTAACTTGTCACTGATCAGACCTTTGCCTGAATTTTGTCTGATAGATGCTAAAACACAGATTTCAAACTCACTTGAGCCACCCAAAACACCCCAACAACCACCTAGCATCTCCCTAACAACCTTTCACAGCACCCTAGCAACCACCTAGAAATGTCCAAGCAACTACCAAAAATGCCTTTGCAACCACCCAGCAACATCTGAGCAATGCCTGGCAACCACCTGATCATTTCAGCAGCTGCCTAGCAGCACCCTAGCAACCACCTGATCATTTCAGCAGCTGCCTAGCAGCACCCTAGCAACCACCTGATCATTTCAGCAACTGCCTAGCAGCACCCTAGCAACCACCTGATTATTCTTGAGTATTGTAGCAGGGAGTTTGTAAAAATGTGAATATCTATTTTTTAACATCATACTTTGACTGTTGCGTTTTTTTAAGAGGTCACTGTGTTCTTTGAATAACTTTCTTGCAAATGCAGCAAAACATTCAGACATTTAAATGACACTGGTTAACTCCAGTTAGCTACTCTGGTTAAAGAATGAGGTTAATAAAAGTATTGTGCAACATAAACTGCATGTATTTAATCGTACAACGATGTAACGTGTAACATTCTGATTGAGGATCTTTGTGTTGTAATAATACGATGGCAAGACAATTGATTGCAAACAATTAGAAACAAGCCCTTGCTTTCAGATTTTGATGGATTGCTGTGAGCAAAGCTTTGTTTCATTGACATGAGAGTGCGGTGGGAGGAATCTTTACTGTCTGTTCACAGGAAGCAGATCAACACGCTCTGCTGACAGAACGTCTGTCACAATACAAACGGCTCACACCGTACATCAAGCAGACGGCCTGACATAAGAGCGCGACTGTTGTCTGGCTTTTATTACGCACGGCGCTTGACAAAGAACAGCGTTCTCTCCTGGAACTCACGGCCGCTTCACAATATGTGTTGTGCTTCCCCAAGGTTATAATAAGAATTTATTCTCTCCCTCCCTCTGTTGGCAGATTGGAGGGAAGCTGATGATGTATGAGCCATCGTGGGTTATTTATTTGCCAAACTCTCCCAGATGTGAGGCTATCATTTATCTACTGACAAATCAAACCTTCTCAACAACCTCTGCTGTGACCCCAGAGAAGAGCTGCTGGTAAACACACACACACACACACACACAAATACTGCTGGTGTGACCTGAGCAAGAGTAGAGATGATGGCAGCACACACACACACACACACACACAAACACACACACACACATATTGCAACAGTGATCAGGCAAAACTTTAAATCTTTTTTCAGATATATACAGTAATGCCCAGTTTTCAGAAATTATGGGAATAAAGGTTTAATTGTTTAATTACTAACAACTAGTAACTACTAACTAACAATTAAGAAAACGTATATGGCATTTAATTATCCTAATGTTAATTTTAACACTTAGTAATATTTTGTTATTGTTTGTTCTTTTAGCTTTCGCATTATCTAATGTCTGATTTTAAAGTGCTACCCAAAACATTTAAAGTGAAAAGTGATAAAGAAAATCCAGGTGGTCTCAGATTTCCAGCCCTGCTGTATATACACCTACACACACAACTGCAAATGCCTTTTGTGTCTAATTAGAAAATTAAAGACACCAAACGGGATCCACACATACACAAACACACTAGCAAACACACACTCAATGACCTGCCCAGGAGAAACGCTTTAGCTGATTTCCTGTATTGCATTCAGGCAAAGACATAATTAACTTCACTGTGAGATGACTCCACAGATTCCCAGAATCTCAGTGGTTGGACCGCCGCCGTGTGTCGGCTTTATCTCAGTCAGCAGATCTCTGCAGGACGTGAGGGCTCTCCTGATGGGGTCTCCAGTGACCGTCAGTGCCAGACAGCAGCTTCACTTTGTGCTGATGGGGCAGGAAGAGACAGCTAGTCTGTGGAACAAACTCAGACCCTGAGGGGAAGACTGACGTCTGTGGCTCTGTGCCAGCACAACAACACAGAACACTCTGGGCATGTATTGTGGATTCTGTTTGGTTCAGTCTGTTCTGGATTTGCTCAGTTTGTTTTGCAATTCTAAGCGCTCTGTCTTCATTCCTGGGGTACTTGTGTTTCTCAGACTGCGGGAACAGACCGAACGCTCGCGGTGATGAAATGATCATGTCTCTGTTGTGCTTTGAATGTGTGATGACGCTGTACAGTGATCAGTGAACAGCCTGTGGAAAGATGATCGATAAAATTCAACAGCGAGAAAGGTTAAATAATAAACAGCCTCAAACTCAGTGGGCCAAACAGCCACAGCTATGACAGAACAAGGATACAGAAGTATCTACACATCGCTTGCTTTACCAAACAGCTAAACATTGATTGAAATGTCATTGCTAAATTATACAGTATAAGAAATTATATAAGAAAGAAGCTGTGCTATATTGAA
>JAZGTK010007961.1:0-18813 GCA_036877625.1 Ambastaia sidthimunki
AAGTTCATGGAGGGTGGTAAAATCCACAAATATAAAGCAATATGTAGGCAGAACAAGAAACAGCCTTATTGCTAAACAGTGTTGTGAATTGAAGCCTCCCCAGCAAACAAACACTGTTTAATGCACTGTAACTAAAGTATATGCCATTATAAGTAACATGCTAATGCTGTCTTCACTAGTTTGACATGCAAATCAACTCAGCCCATTTAAACACGCAAGAGGGGTCCAGCTCTAATTAAATTCCTTTCACAATGAGAGCTGAATGACAGCTCGGACATTCTGCTTTTGATGAGGATTTATGACCCTTTGCCAGCTTCTCTAAATGGCAGTTTTGGAGCAGAAGCTTGTGACAACCCCCCCCACCACCTCCAAGCCTGATGTGGGTATTTTAATAAATTACACCACTGATCCTTTTATTTGGGGTTGACATAGTTCCATCAGCCTGGGAAATCTCTCCAGACCCTGGACTCACACACTGAGATCAGATCTAGTGGCTCCCTAGGCCAGGTTATATAACCTTCATTGTAGCAGTGTGCCGGATGAGTCCCAGGCCACACGCCTGAGGAGACAGACACGACTTTCCCATCAGGCTGAAACAAGGCTTTGCATATCATATTTCAACCCCACAACAACCCCCTGACACATGCAAGCCTCAAATGAAAGATGTTTGATATATCTCTGCCATGGGGACCATGTCTGAAATAATGAAACAGTTATTCCCATCAAGTCCATTTCATGTGTCTACATCTATGTCAACACTCTGAGGGTTTCAAAATAGAGCTTTTTGACAGCTTCCCATTATAGCTTGCTTATTTTTTTTTTATTTTGTTTTCCTGTATGTTGTAGAGTAGCATCTTTACTGTTTTGTAGTTAGTGAGTATTGACAGTGAGTATTACTCACTGCTGCATTTCATGGGAAAATCCTGTTTCCAGCAGGATAATAACAAATGGGTCTTAGCCAATGCATATCTAAAGAAAGAGATTTGAAGTATTCCTCTTCTTTATCTTCTTCTTCCTATTATTATTATTAGTATTATTGTAATGTTAAAGTTTTGTTTCTATAAACCTGGATGCATAAAGCTGTACAGATTCCACAGATTCAGTTACAGATTTAAAGAAAGTTGTTTTGCAGTAAAATGCAGTCCAGCATTTCTTAGTTAGGGTTGTAGACATGACTGTTTGTGTGATGTTTGGTCAACAATGATGATTTCCAAATTTCATATTGCAAATTCAGACAGCTTGAGCACAAATAACACATCAGCAACACAATCTTATCACTTTAATTGTCTAATTGCAATGGAAAACTAAAACATCCAAATTCATGGGACAAGCAGCTTTCATATTGGTGACGGTATGCTTTTGTAACTCTTACTGCTTTTTCTTTTTGACTGAACTGAATTTAAATTGATCTAAAAAGATCCATAATATCACATTGTTGCATAATATATACTCATGTTTTAACCCTGTGCTCACCTGCTTCTGGCATTTCGTTCTGCCTTTCAAATAGACAAGATTTAATTAAATCTTCAGAACAAAATCTAAGCACTCATCATTCAGTGCAGAAATAAATCGACTATCAAAAGGGAAGGCAATTCGCTCTCCTCTTCCCTTAGTGGACAAGGTCAATTAAAGGAGGACATGGATTGGCAATCAAAACTGACACCAAAGATTGACTATGGTGATTACAGGCATGCAGATGGGAAGCTTTAAAGGTTATTAATAATGATTTATAGAATTAATTAAAAGTAAGATAGGAGAGTGTGCTTGAAATACATTAAATAAGTTGGGCATATGAACAGGCAGAAGCTAGTTGAAAACCTTAAATTACTGTAAGGTAAGCGACGGGAGTGAGTTTTTTGCCATTTCAATAAGCAAAATGGCTGTTGTGTCGAATATCAGCACGGCTGTCCTTCGGCTGTGAGTATCAGCACTCTTGCTAATGTGACATGGATTTTATACAGGTCTGTTAACTAGTTCCTGTTGTTTCAGACAAAATGTATCCACTTTGTACACTACATCTTTCTGTCAATTTTCTATTTCAGAAAGAAATTAAATCATTATCAGTACACAGATGACTGTCTGAAACATTATGAACACAGACAATCGAGGTAATACAAACAGATAAGAACCCTTGGAACAGATCTTGTCCAATCAAATTAGGAAATTGAAACTAACTGTTGTATTATAATTACTAGTGATTTCAGTATCAAATTACTTTTGTAGCTTATTTCTACCTTTTTAGGTTATTTCTTAAACTCACAAGAGCATGTGAAAATTGTTTTTCTAGCTTTTTTTTATTTCTGTATATCGAAGCACTGTGAATTGATAAATACACGTCTTGACATGTTTATTTTCAGCATATGCTGAATCCTGATTTTGCCCCCCAGGCACAAAATCTGTATTTATAAGCCTAAATCACTTTAATTGATTTTGACTATGTAACGTTATAAATGATGTGATGTATGACTAAAGCAATATGTCAAGTATGTCAAAAATGCATTTTGTATAACTACAAGATGCTACACGTTTTGAATATTTGTAGGTGTATTTGTTGGTATTTACACTTAAATTAAATACTAACATATGTGTACACTTACACCGCCCATTAATATTTCAACATTTATTCATCATTATTATAATTTTATTCAGAGACTAATGATATGCTATTGGCAAATACATCCATCCCTTGTGGGAAAATGGGGATCCCACCTGCTGTTATGCATTTAACAGGGTTCAAAATATGTTTAGTGCATGATTTTACCAGGAGAAGATAATCCACAGTATATCTGATCCTGGCTCATCCCCTGATGTTAGTCTTGTCACACCCCTGCTGAGGAGCTATTATTTATTTAATAAAGCAACATTTTATTCTATTTCAACTTAAGGCTACAATCTGTAACTTTCTTTGGTTAAAAATGAACAAAAATCAGTTACTGAACAGATCAGAGTTCAAAATGTTCTCCGTACCTTACCCCGATTTGCAAGAGTTAGTTTATAATAATGATTTACAATTTGAGCTGTCAGTTCTGGTTTTGTGTGAAACGTCAGTTTGACTTTTTTCTGTTTGCAGAGGTGACGTAACCACGCAGTTAAATGAAGAAGGCCCAGCTACTGTATCACATGTGGGTGCTAAGGAATATGGAGCATTTGTAGCTTGTTCCTATAGCAGCTGCTTAGAATTTAAACTTGTCATCCATGGTTAAGAAAAAAACTTTATAGTATTATGGTATTATGGTAACTATGGTATAGAAATTACTATGGTGTACATAGGGTAATGCATTTCTGTATTTTCTGTAGATTTTACAGATGTAATTTGCTTTTATTAATACAATCTAACAGCTCTTTGTCAAGTAAATTAATAGATTTAATATAACTCTACATTAAATAGATGCTGCACCTTCCAGACAAAACAGAACAAGTACAAACAATCAACAGAGCAGTTACCACTAGTAACAGACAATTTAAGCCACATTGTCTGGTACAGGAAGCAGGAGGCTAATTATACACCTCTGATGCCATTGCGGTTCCTGAGGGTTTGCAGATTAAAGTGGCCATGGGGTACAGAGAGACTTTGTTTCAGTGTATCATGGACAGACCTGTGTTTTCATGCATGCTGTATTACCCAACAGACGAGCAGCAGAACAGGATCAGTCACCTGCCCCTGCGCGGTTCATATCTCCGTGGATTCAGATCTGGAAATGATACATTTTGCCTAGAGCAAATCTGTTCAAGGGGTTCAAACAAAATGTGTGCTTCAGCAGCATGGGAGAGCCTCTCTGACCTCCATCAAACAATCCTCTGGTCGCTGTCTTACACTAAGACCTCACAATGCTGCTCCTCAATTTTGCAGGTCTGTCTCTAATGGGAACAGGGTTATATATTAAGCCTGATATCCCCCATCAGTAGACTCAGTGGTCCAGTGAGGGATTTGAATTTAGAAAGTGTTATGATACCTCTGGACAGTCCAGCAGGTGTGCTACTTCCAGTCAGGGTTAGCGTAGCCTTCACCGATGACAGGAAATGACAGAGAAGGTGATTTGTATTGTGCTTGTGGGGCGCAATTCATATGCCTCTCACAAGCCAAGAACTTTGAAGCAAGATCACCTTTTGTTTCAGTTGTAAAGAGGTGTTCAAAGGCTAACTCAGACTGTTGTGTTCTGATGTTCTTTCGGCAGTAAGTTTTGTGGATAAAGGGCATGCTGTGCTCCCATTGATGGTGAGGTCAAATAGCCGGTTCACACATTGTGTATTTGCTCAGGGGAAACATAGGTGATTGACAAACTGTAAACCTTAATCACTAATGTAAGTGACAGATAAATTCCCAATAGGCAGAGACTATAATTAAGCTACGTTTCTGACCGGTAACCTTTCATCAGTTCTGAATGCACAGTAGGTGCCCTTGTAGATTGTAGATTTGATATGCAGTTGCTTTATAAAATGCCCAAAGCACTTTGTGGTTGTATTGATGCAAGTGTTGCAAATATCATGGCAAGCACTGGAATATCTTTTAGTTCTAGATATATAGAGTTAGGTCAGTTAGTTGAAAGGAAATAGTGGGATCTGTGTTGGTTTTGGAGAGTGTAATGGCATTAGCATAGCTAACAGGAAGTGACAACACAGCAGAAAACAGAAAAACACTTTCAAATACTGTACATCAGAATACAAATTTATGTTACTGTGCAGCACAACATTGTGATAGGTCAACAAAACAACATAAACAGAAACCTAGAATTATAAGTAAAATAATGTATTCAAAAATAAATTAAAACAATGCATTTTATGTCACTAACAATAGTCCCATCTTAACAGGAGGTAAATAAATCTATTTTGGATTTGCTTACAACAGGAATCATGTTTACTACAGTACGTGTTTACAGAGATATTATTTGTAGTTTACAGAAACTGCATTATTTAGTCCATGATGCATTTTTAAAGAGGCTCTTATTTTGGATTTTAATATAAAGTCTAACCAGAATTATGTTACTGTATATTACATATTATATGTGGCAGTATTACAAGGAAAAAACGCTCCCACTGTATGTATGATTACAGTATGTGTCCAAACAGCCAGAGAGAAATAACAGAGGTGCTTTTATCAGTTTGTGCTTTGAAGCTGTGCCATCCCAGCTAACAGGAAATGTTCTCAGAACATTGGCTAACAATCTAGAAAGTGCTCAGAACATTGGCTGACAATCTAGAAAGTGCTGTCAAGGATTTTGAAAAAATTAAATTTAGTAGCACACTTAGGTATCTAACAATATATATAGTATTTATCTTATTTATTACAAGTTGTTTTTTAGAGAATCACAAAATTTAAGTTCAAATAACATTCCTACAGCCCAAAAATAATAATTTATTTAAATTTTTTAGTTATATTCACTATTAAATTATCTAAAAACTGGACGTTTTGAATGTTCCTAGATTTTTTTTTACATTTTGTTAATTAATGGAAACATTAGGGAAACGTTCTTACAACCTATTCTGCCATAGTCACTATATTTGAAATTTTAGTTAGATTTGTCAGGAAATCTGTAGTAATTGTTCTTAAGCAGTAATTTTTCCAGCTATGCTTTCTTTTTTTTCACTCCATAAAATAATGTGTCCCAAAGAAAAGGTATGTGATTTAGTTAGATCATGCCAGGGATAAAATGCTTTTCTACGTGTAAGTGACATCTATTTATCAGAACATAGTGTTTGTCATACATTTAATCTTGATCCAGATGACATGTTGAGTGTCACAGCTAATTAGGAGAGTAATACATACACTCATTAATAACTGCCATGACAGGGTAAGAGTGATTTAGCCCATAATCATGCCGGACAGCTCAGAGAAAGTGTGAGGACATGGAGGAAGAGAGTGTAGGAGGGAAAATAGCCGACAGCAGTTTGCAAATCAAGTAACTCGTTGCCCTCAAAATACAAACCAGCAAGACAAACCAGAGGTTGGCCATAGAAATAAAGGTTCTTTATTTCCATGGCCAATAATTAATTTTTCACTAATCTGTTGTGAATTTGAATTGCACAAACCTAGAAATGATGAACATCAAATGGGAGTTCAAATCTACATTTGATTACAAAAACTGCTTAAGACTTACAGACTTTAGTCATGATAGACAATACTTTTTTAATGAAAATGAGGCTGTGAAGGATAAACAATTAGTTTGTCAATTGAACACCATTAAACTTACACTATCTACAAGCATTTAATACTATAGTACTCTTTAGGTTAACATTAACAGGTTAAGTTTCTTAACACCAAGTCCCATCAATGTTTTATCATGTCTATACATTATACACTGTTAGATATTATTCCAGAACAATGCAAGGAAAACTCACTAAAAATATGTTTGTTTAACCTTGATATCTGTGCTTTTTTATGTTGGATACCTAACTTTCCAGATTCTCAGTTTCGGTTGAAGCTTCAGGGAGATGGGTAGAGCTTGTACACCTTTGTGAAAAGGGAACTAACCTTTTCATGGATTAACACTTGCTAAAGAGGTCAGAAAACAAGGAGACTGAATGGCATCCCCATAGCCCAGAAACATGCATATTTATGAGGAAAGAGAAACACAGGAAAATGGAGTCCTTCAATTTCTCCTTGACCTCCTTGAATTGAGAATTACATTTAGGCTCCTTATAAACGTATTTCTGACTGGGTACCACTTATTTGACAAATCACATTATGTACCTTGCTGGACTTCAGCAGGCATAATACTTATTATACACTCTAAAAAAATAAAAGCTCTTCAATGGTTCTTTGCAGCACCTCAGGGTCAGCCAAGAACACTCTTATCAAGCACCATTTCCTGCTGTAAAGGGTTCTTTACAAGTTGTTTGATGTTACATTTATAGATTCTTCAGATATACAGTGTAGTGTAGATTCCTGGTCGAATCGTTCAAGGCATTATCTGTTAACAGTAGAAATGGAAGATGCCTTAGTTTCTTCAAAGCACAAATACATAAATAGTTTTCTAAAGAACCATGCAACCTAAAAACCCTGATGGCATCATAGTAACTTAAAATGGTTCTCCTATTGGCTGCAAAAAAACTTTCTAGAGGCTTTTTTGAAGAGTTTAGCCATGGGAGATTTGTGAATCCCTTCGTTCTACATTTTAACATCAAAATTATGCTGATCTTTGTCTCGCATAATTATACAGAGTTCAAATTGGCTGATTACAGATATGCACTTTTTCAAAAGGTAAAATCCACATTTTCATGTCATTATTGAAGAAATTAATTCAGCATGCATAGTTATTATTGGAAAGTATGTGAACCTGTAAGTTGCTCTATAAAGAGAGTAATTTAAGTCAGATGTTCCAGTCAATGAGGTGATAATCTTTTGTGAGTTAAAGCAGTCCTATAAAACAAACACAAGCTTTGCTATTGCTGTTTTTTCCCTATTTTTTCTGTCTTTTTCTTTGGCTGATGTAAGCGTTTCCAAATCCTTGTATTTATGAACAGTTATCACCTGTTTTACCTCTTTGGCAGAAAGACAGCTATAGAGTTGGGACCAAGTGTAACTTTTTGGTATGAATAATAAATGTTATGTTTTGTAAAAAAAAAAAAAAAAAAAACTTCATTCCAACAAAATAACTGAACTCTCCAACAAATATGGAAGCACGGTGGGTGTGTAATAGCTTGAGGCTGCTTTGAAGCCTCAGGGTTCGGATGGCTTGCAGTCATAGAGGCAACAATAAATTCTGGATTGCACAAACCAATTGTGCATGAACATATCAGGGTAAATGCCAAAGCTTACCGGTTATAGCTTATGCAACATGACAATCACCAAACTGTCCATCACCAAGATACACAATAAATACAGTATATGGCACAAGTCTGCATAAGGTGGTATATGTAGTTTTGATTATTTTTCTTCCAAGAGCAAATTCAACAAACATTTTTATTTCATTAATTTTTTGGCAAACACAAAGCAACTTAGAGTGGATTTTGGGTGAACATTTTTATCAGCCTTTGTTTTCTGTGCAAATGGAATCCATGACCTTGGTGTTACCATCATGCTCTACAAGTTCACACATTGTAATAACTAGAGCTGGAAACCTGACTCTCAGACTATTTATGCAATTGACTTAGACACGTCCGGTGTCCTCATAAACCAAACATCTTAATAAATATACTAAATGGTGTTTTTATTTTAATTTAAAAATAATTTTTATGAGGGTTTAGGGGTCGGGCTAGGGGTAAAATGGATATAAAGTTTGATTAGCACAATATAAAGATCATTATGCTTATGGAGAGTCCCCCATAAACCACATATGCAAGTATGTGTGTGTAATATATAAATATTTAATATGCAATGTATACATGTATGCATTATTTAAACCAACCTGCAACAAACATAATATAAAAGATCTAAAAATCTTATACATCTGAAAATCGTATATATCTTATAAATCTTAACTTATATACACTACATTTAGTTCATCTGGGTCCCATAAAAGAACATTCCCAGCAAATAGAAGTTCCGGTGGTGACAGGGCAGGACAGTGTGTGTGGACCAGACAAATGAAGCCTGTCAACTTTCCCCCACAAAGATCAGCAGTCCTTCCTGTTCCTCTCGGGGCCTGGCTGGGCAGCTGGATGGCCCATTGTGTTTTTGATCTTACCTTTCATGATGACTCCACCCCTGAGACCATCCGTCTTTTGAACTGTATTGGGGGCTGGCCTTTGATAGCAGGGAGAGGCCAGTGTCCGGGAGCATCAGAGGTGTTTCTGGGTAGAACAGAATAAATAAATAAGAGTGTGACTCACTAAGGGACACAGGCAGGCTATTTCTGCCACAAAGCGCGCAATTCTAGCGTGTCCATTCACTGTTTAATAGCACTGGGTGACTGATTCCATTTAGATAACGGACCAGCCTGTCTCGCTGAAGTTTATCCCTTGCCTTCTTTTTTCTTCTTCTTTTTTCAAACTAAGAATCAAACAGAGAAAGCTTTTTTTACATTTAAAAGCAAGTTATTGGTCACATTAGGAAACGCCTTAGGTGTATGCTAGCTAATGCCACTGAAACAGCTTTCACACATCTGTGCAGAAGCCATCAGTGACATTTTGGCTCAGATCTTTAACAAATCTTTCAGGACACACTTGGCAACGTTCAGCAGTTGGCATTCCGGGTGGCATCTCACTGTAAGGTGTGGCACTGTAGTTCCAGATTTAACAACACCGCAAACGTGTTGTGAGGCCTGATGGAGTGGAATCAGGAGCTTTTTGAAGTGCCAGGGCCATTTGGCAATGGTAAATTAATTGTAACGGGCCTGGTGCTGATGTCGTTGACAGCGCTGGGTTAGAAAGTTCCACTTGACGTCTGGTCTTCCCGCCCAGAGTCAGAGAGTGAGAAACAGCCGTGTGGTGCTGATACGGACACACTCCAGAGACTCTGACTTAGCACTTGCCTAGATCTACATCTGTTCGGATTAATGCCAGCTTTGACCCCTCACCGTTTTCTTAGCAACTTTAAGTAGGTGAAAAACAACTGGAGTTGGTGAGAAATGATTTAGGAGTCTTTATGGTAGAACTACAATCTGAGAATGAGGGGAGCATGTAAATAAAAGTTGCTGATTTGAAGGAGATGTAGCTATACACTGTACATTCTGTTGTTTAATAAGTACAGATGATCTCTTTTCTTAATAACATGGTGAAAATGGGTCACTTACCGAGAGTGCCTCACAAAGAGGCGACATCGTTTACTTCAGGCGTTATAACAGAAACTTGGCTCAGTGCCTTAAGAAGTAGGACAAGAAGACCGCTATTTAAATAGTTGTGTGCTTAGAAACAGAAATCAGAAGCAAAATCAGATTCAAATGCTGGATAAATACAATAATTTTTTTATTTTCTAAGTTGGCCATTAAATTAATTTATTGAGAATGTAAGTTGTTCTTTAGCTTATTTATCATGGCTGTCATCACCTCCAAAATTGCCCACAAAAAGGTCTATATGAGCACATACTCAGGTTAAATTACAAGTGGACTAGAACTGAGGCTTACAGTGGCTGAAAAATACATTTTGAGCAAATGTACTTTTAATATATGATTGCAAGTATAAAGAGTGTAAAGGGCAAAAGTGAACCAGACCATTATGGCTTTGAGACAAAGGTTACAATTTGATCGTTGTTTGTCGTTATAGGTCATTGTGGATCAAGTCTGCCATCTGTTGGTGACAGGAGCACATTACAGTTTTTATTCTGACCGCTAGGCATGGGCTCCTGGGGGAACCTGATTGCTCTGATCAGGCCCCAGCGTGTGTCACACCGTGTTTGGAAGCAGAAATTAGTGCTTGCAAACAGGAGGTAAAGTGGTCAAGGAGACCAGGGTCTCAGTGGAGATGCAGGTACAGCTAGACCTAGAATAAGACTTTCAAATAAAAAGAAAAACTGGTTCATGTCTGCCTTAGATGATGCAAAAATGAGAAGCCTTGTGAATTTAAATTAAGTTTATTTAAAGAGCTTGTAAGGAAGTGTATGTATAATACAATCAGATAATTTATTATTCTACCTGAACAGTTGCTGTAGGATATACGCTACCTAATGAGCATTAATAAAAAGTGACCTGACTAGCCCACAAGAAGAAAAATAGATCTCTTTAATATCGCTGTTGTTTCTCCTAGACGAAAATGAGATTAAACAAAAAGGAGTGGAGCCTTTTGGTTAAATCTCTTGCTTAGATTTTTTTCTCTTGGGATAAAGACCCAGTAGACTAATCTCACATAAGAGTTTCAAAAGAGATCTCAGCAATGTTTCTAAAGTGTGCTCAGATTTGCTAAGATACTGATGTAATAAAGTCAGAGATTTCAATTGAAATAATTCTCTTCAGATACTTCCTAAACCAAATTATTTGTGCTATACTGTCCACATTACTTTTGTTGTTAAGTACTCCTACTATATGTTACAATTGTCTTTTGTGTATTTTACACATATTGTGTGTTTTCCAATGTGATTTTTATTTATTTATTTTTTTATTTTGTATTATTTGTATTTTTTTTTTTTTGGAGTACAAAGGTTTATACTAAAACAAGGTTTATAGTTAAACATAACTAAGAGCTGCTAACTCTGCTGAGCCATGAAATAATTTTTTTTAGGATGTCTGTGATTAAAACATAAATGATCTATGCAATCTTTAATCTTCAACAAGGTCCACAGACCTGCAGAGTTTAGCATCAACCTTTATTTAGCATAACTAAACCAGCTAATCAAGGTCTTCCAGGCAGGCAGTTTGTTGAAGTATGTTGGAGCTAAACTCTGCAGGTCTGTGGACCTTTAGGAACATGGATTGGAAACCCCTGATGCAGGCTATAAGCCAGTGATATTCTGATAAATATGGTAATTTCAGAAACTAGACAGGCAAAGGTAATTGATTAGTTTTATATTAGAACTCCATATCCAGTTGCCTATAGATTTTAATTAATCTAATTTGAGAAGGGACGCCTATAATTAGACATATGAGAATAGCAATTAATTTACCAACTTTAAACTGTAAGACGTGCCCAGCAATGGATCATAAATCAAAGTCCGACCATTCCAATTTGTGCCATCTTAATTTACAAAATGCAAATATTGGATATGGTTTTGTTAAAACCTTTGTAAATGTCGCGAGAGTCATTACTCGCTGTTTGTTTTCTCAAGCTTGCCAGCATATTAGCATTTGACAAAATGTGTGTAAGATTTGATTAAGCAGGAGTGTAATGGGAAGTGTCATAGAGCAATGAATTATTACAATTTAGGATGGAATTTTATATCATATATTTCAGGTTAGATCATTTATTTCAGCTTTTAATGAGCCAGAAGAGTTTTTTTTGTGATACCCCATAATTGGGAAGTGCTAAATGTTGTCTTCCAATTTTCTAAAGAGATTAATTAACACAAAACTGCAGATTTATGCAGTTTCTCAATGTTTATATATTTATTGAAAAATGTTTTATATAACAGTTTATTGCACTTGCGCAACAGGTGACAAACCTCATGACAAAACACACAGCAGTTTTGCTCCTAGAATGAAGTAATGGCACATTTATTAGCATTCTTTGAAACGTGTCCTTTCCTCTGACTGCTACATACATAAGATGTAATATTGTGAAGCACAATTCGAGATGCATTATTTCATCCCTTATCCTAAATGTCTGATTTCCAGTTTAGGGTTTCAGCTCAATAACCTCCTGATACTGAGTATCAATGAGAAAAAAGTTGAAAAAATTGGCAGAGTAAAAGAACTGGAGGGGACAAAAGGTTAAACCTAATATTAACAAATGATTGTGAAAATCTTGGGGATGAAATGCCTCTTTGAAGTGCTAAAATCCACTTCTTTCTCATGTGATTATAGATTAGGCAGTTGCCTTATGAAGCTCAAAATGAGATCTATGCATTGCTGCCTTGGCTTTTTGTGATCTATGGGGGAACAATTCCCAGAGAGATTTTAAGATGCTTTATTAAAAAAGCAACATAATGCATAATGTCGGTTCTGCATTCAGTTGATACATCTAATAGAGGTGTTTTTATGTGACATACTGGGAAAGTATTGCCTATAGGCACACTCCAAAATTTCCTTTCCCACGATAATAAGATTAGTTTCCACTCTAAAAACAACACTTAAACCTGCGTAGGGTCACTCACTAGCAACTCACTGATTTGTAAAGCCTTTGTTAGATCTGATTGGATAAATGGCTTTGCAGTATAACAAAAAACAATAATGCAGTAAAACTCAAAAACATGCCTGCTTGCATATGGATGTATATGGATGCATATCTTGTACTATGGAATTTTGTCTACAATGTCTAACTAATACTTTGTCAGCTATAACAAGTTATATGACAATTCTCACCAGCAAATTAGAAGTGAAATGGCAAATTACTCATAGGCTGTTTGTGACCAGGTGCATGTCAGAAGAGAGAGAGGGCCTTTTAATCCAGCAGACACCTGCCATGTTTGGCAAGATGATGAGAGGTAGCACACATTTACACCACAGCCTGACAATAGCTCAGGCAAATAGCACAGTCAACATATTGAGATTCTTCTCATAAAGCCAGAACATAACTGCTGTTTATCTAAGGAGAGACAGTAAGCCCTGAGAATCAGGAGGGGCTGCAGCCATTGCCAAGCAGAACTCATTCACATCTGAGTCAGATTGCATATCAGCTGGATCCAACCCACCAGCCAACAAAGCCTTTAGGTTACGTGTCTGAAGTTAGCATACTGCCACAGAGGGCAAGACATGTATCACAACTGGCATACAGCTGCATGGTGTCACGTACAATCGCTTCTCATGGGATTATCAATGAGGTATACAAGAGTGCAATATGCTTTGTAGTTGGGTTCACATAGGTAATCGCAAGGGCATAAAAATGTGTATGTTCCATAGTCATATAAGGTAAATTGGTGTATTATAAGCTTCTAAACCCTTACTGCGCTCATATATCTTGATAATGAAAAACAGAAAGCTTGGCTGAGCACCTCAATGCCGGACACACTTGACCGTTATGCTTTAGATACGTCAGAGATTTCATTAGAGTACCGTTAACTCATTTATAATCATTAACTGTTGCTGAGCATATTATTTATAAAGGAATAACAGTTGTAGGTTTATTCTGATAATAGGCTTGAAGAAATAGGCTTGCCGTATAAATATGCAGTAGGAAGAAAAAATCATTTATAATAGTAGCTGTGGTAAAAGTTGTTGTATTAGTAAAATATAGCATTTATTTATTTATAACAATTTATTTGCCTAATTATTGACTAAGTAAGATAGATCAGGACAACTTCCTGTATGTCTAAATGTTACTATGGTTACCGTTTAAGAAGATGTCCATTCCAAAAACTAACACTAGATGTCAGTATGAGAATTAAGATTTCATTAGGATTGGCATAGAACATTTACTACTATCAAAAAGGAGGTTCTGAAAATTTAGTGAATAAGACCAACTGCCTGAGGCAGACATCTATTAAAATGTTTTTATTGAAGAAGACGGGCCAGTACAACAAAGAATCGGTGGTCTGTACAGTGAATAGTTCATATTACATTTCAAAACAGCTTCCACACTTTTAATCATGTGCTTTTAGCTTGGAGGACCACTTAAATGTCCTATTTGATGGAGGAAAACTGTTCAGATACTCGTAGGGGTTGATATCTGATACTGAAACTCAAGGACTGTAAGAAGAATAAAAATGTTAAAATATAGCATCTCACTATGACAAATTTCTCTGGGGTAAGAATTTCCTGAGACATTTAAAGAGAAAGGTGACAATTGTCTCAAAGAGAAATTGAGAAAATATATTGTAAGATGTTCCTAATTAATTTAATTTATATTTCACATATAGCTACAATGTTACTGCAACAACATCACTGATGATACTTTGTGATTGGCCTGATGAGATGTGACATTGTGATTTCAATATTTGTCTTGGTGGATGTGTAGAATTGTTCATGTACAACTTGAATTTGAATATTGAAGTAGGAATCATGCCAAAACAAGTTCGTTCAATTCATGATACGCTTGTCACATTTTCAGGCAAGATTGTGGCCAATGCAATTAGTTTGAGAGGCTATTTGACAAGGTCACACTGCTGTCATTACACTGTCAAGCATATTTTTCTTCCTATTTCTCCACATTTGCTTTATTATGTCCTGGGAAGTTTGAGGAAGGATTATTGTTGGCAGGGTACATCTATTAAGCATATGGGAACTAAGTTCTAATTAGCATTTAATTGGATATCTGATTATTGTATGCTCACCATTTGTATCTTATCATCAGTCAAAATATAACAAGGTTTTTCTTTTTATTTCATTAAATCTAAATCATCAAATGTCTAATGTCCACATTGTTAGATTATCCACTCAGCAAATAGATGTTCAGATAAAAAAAGCACTTCATGTCTGAACTAAAGATTTCCATCAGCAATTTTGCAGTAGTAAACCTTTTTATGTCAACTTTTTATTTAAAAGTTTTTTCAAATAAATAAGCATCAATTTTCCCCGTCTGTGAAATAATGGACTTTAAAGGGTTCCTGCTGACTCTAGGATGACAGTCATTACACAGCACATATTCTGAGAACTGTAATCACACAGAGGATTACAGAACTTCCTTTGATTGGCCTTTGGTGCATCTCTCCCGTTTCCGCTCCTGTGTTGGCATACAGAGTTTCAATATGGCTGCTTTCAACCAAAATCAGACTTTCAGTAAAGCTCTTAATCTTTAGATACAATTGACAGATGTTTAAACTAATTTATAAATAGTAATGCAAATCTATTAATTCAGTAATTGGTCATTGGCTCATAAGAAAGCAAGATTAAATGCATTCTTTTATGGGATATAAAGAAGATAAAACTGTTTAATGTGGAGTGTAAAATATAACGTGACCTGGGGTGTCACTGCATCATGGATTGTAGGTGAAGTGTGTCAGTCATTTTAGAAGAGTTGCGTGTTTGAATGTACCGTCTGTCTGCATATCTTGCAAATTAGCCTATTGCCAATAACTGCAGTCTGCAGGCCTTTGTTAATGCACAATGTAAATGTTAATTTAAGAAGAAAATTGATTTGCAAGCAACAGATGCCCAATTTGTTTTCACTTTAAAATCAGTTTTCAAACTGTGCACGGGCATGTTTGCCATTACCATTCGTCAGCATGACAAATGGCCTAAGATCCCACTAGTCTCTGCTCTTACAAGCTATTCTTGTATAAAATAATGATAAAAAAATTGTTGTGCTCCATGCAAGTGCAAACCATCAGATTGTGAACATCACCATACAGTAATCCTTCAACAGCACATAGTTGATTGTTGGTTTACATTTCACTGGTGTTGTTTGGCCCGTGGTCAGTCTGTAAGAATGTATTATACGTATACAAACGCACACATACATATACATATCGTGTTATATGTGTGTGTGTCTGTATCCAGTGTACCTTAGTGTTTGGTTCCAATAAATTACTTCTTCTGTGAAATAGGATGTATCCCACTCTCAGAAGTAATCAAACTATTACATGCGCACATTGCAAAACACGCTTCCTGTCATCAGATGGCAAGGAGGAAATCCGGTCTAAACCAAAGTGATATGAGAAAGTCAAATCCACTGAGTGAACTTTTTTGCTAAGTATAGATGACACATGACTGACAGCTGCCATTGGCCCATCCCTGAACCCCTTTTGCTTCAAGAGAGTTTGTCAGACTGCTAATGTGAGCCTGTTCTGTACATTATTTAAATAATATTTGATGGAGATGTACTTGTTCACTGTTGTTATTAAAATAGAAAGACTTAAAATAGCTACTAGTACAAAAGTATTTGCAATATACACTTTATTTACAGGTACAAATATTTGCATTTTGACAGAGGAAATAGGCCATTCATCAAACCGGTCAATTAATGTGTTTATTTGTAACACAAGTAGCTTGATGGATTGTGTATATTTCATATAGCCCATACATTTTTGATCCTTCACCTATTTTCTAAACATCAGTAGAGCAACAGTACAACAAACAAATCTTCACTTGCCGCTCATCTGGATAGGCAGATTGGTGACAGTGATGTGTGATAATTTCCCTGCACGTGCTGCTCAGAAGATCTAGCATGTGCACTTCACAGAGCTGTATGGTAGACAGAGGTGAAACATCTGCTCATACTTTAGTGAAGGTTTGCGAAAAGCAATCAGGCACCTTTTTTACGCCGGTGTAGAAGAGGTCTGTTGATTTGCATAATCGCCTGCTCACTCTTCTCCGTGAGGTCGGCTTCATGTTGTGCTCGTCGGGCAGCTGTCAGTCTAAGCCGTGCAGGATTACTGCAAAATGGGACTATCTCAGGCTAACTGCTGCTTCCCTTCCTTCCCCTGCAGACCTGCCCACATATATATATATATAATATATCTCTGAGCTCATTACCTGGGCAATGGTGTCTCCACACCTACCAGGCTGTTTTCTGGCAGCCAGGCTATCATCTATCTGTGTCATCCCCCTTTGATGTTTAATAAAAGATGCTGATTGGCTGTTTGTGCCATCTTCCGAATATCTTTAAGCATCATTCCACATTTTATAAAATGTACACACCCAGCTACAGGCATTCAAATGTAAACATGAAATAGAATGGCTTCAGTGTTTGTTTTTAAATGAATTAGAATGTTGACAGTTTGTTCTGTGTCTCTTTTCACTTGTGTCTTTGTATTTCACATCATATTGGCTATAATTTCATCCCCTCTCACACCACATATCTACTGGGGCAGCGGCAGCCTGACTGCTGTCTAAGAGAGAGAGAAGGAAAGCTCAGATTAATGACTTTTTGGCTATTCCATTTAGCATCAACTGATCCTGTTCACATTTAATGCATTTTTAATGAACAGATCTTTCATGGTAAATCTAAAGCTAATTTCATAAGTTATAAATCCAGAGTAGTGGTTAGCCAGTTCACAGTTTCCTTTGATTACTTCTCACAGATGGTCATGTTCTGCTGGTTGAGCTAACAGGATCTCGCAAACCCCGTCTCTGAATCAAACCAGACGATTGTTTACCATTTCACAGGGCAAAACAATCTGCGCTCTTTCCATGTCCAACAAATTATGATTAATAGTCATCTCATGAGATTTGATTTGCCAGTGCAGGATATCACTTGGTAATAGGAACTGTTGTTATGACAGTGTTTAACATTGGTAAGGATAACTGGTTATAAGTAATCAGCACGAACAATCTGAAAAATGTTCCTGTCACATCACAAAAATACAAAACCACAATTTTGACATTTAATCTAAAAAAAACATAAGTCATGTCAGAGGCTGTATGTGGCAATTTGATTCCACAATACTGCATTGCTATTGGTCCCTAAAGCTTGTTTTGTCTTTGTAATTAGTTTATGCTATTTAAAACCAGTAAGGCCTGGGGCTATTTGCATATACTCACACTTCATTCACTCGAACTGTTACCAAAATGCCACATGCAGAGTTGGGCTTAATAAGCTTTTAATGTTTTAAAACATGTCTCAGAACACAACAAATGTCTCAGAACAGTTTTTCTTAAAGAAATCACTGGATTCAGTCATTAGATTTATAGTATGATAACTATTCTGTATATTGAGTAGGGCTGCACAAAAAATTTGATTATTTTGACAAATATTGCAATTACACTTTGAACTGCTAACATTTAAACACAGGGTAAGCAATTTTTTCTGTTCTGCTAAACATATGTCTTCTGGGTAAGATGCAGGACCATAAAATGTTTATTTAATATATCTCTGTGCACCCTGAGTTTTGGAGAAGGCGTGGTTTTGGAGAGTGCTCAGAGAAGAGGGTGGGATCTTATGCTTTCAAAGCTAGCTTGCTGTTGCTAGCCTCTCTGAAACTGCCTACTCTACCTTTACCGTGTAATATTACTGCACGGATATCAAGGCTAAAACGCCAAAAAGGCATAAAAGCACATTGAAATACAAGTACCCATGATGACTAGAGCGTACAAAATCTACAAACTAGCAATTTTTTCTAGTTTTCCAAATGAAGGCCAGTTATTAATAAGTTTTACTTATGTTCTGCTGCCAGTAGTAAGTTAGTATTCAGAGTGTTCACACTTGTTCTCTTTAAAAGAAGCGAAGTGAAACTTATTCAGTTGAATAGAGAAAGCTCCTGCTGCCTGTTCCCGAAACACTTACCAAGAGCATGCTGCACAGAAGAAGGCACTGTTCACACATTCTTGCATTTAATAACGGCTAGATAACCCGCCTCTGAATGGAACTGAGTACAGGGGTCTCAAGCAATGGGCCAAGGATTAGCTAACATGTAGCCCTTGCTGGTCATGGTGTAACTATTATTCTAAGGGATAGAAAAAACATATTTCTCCA
>JAZGTK010007962.1:0-18813 GCA_036877625.1 Ambastaia sidthimunki
TAGTGGAGATCTGCATGGAGGAATGGGCCAAAATACCAGCAACACCTTGTGAAGACTTACAGAAAACGTTTGACCTCTGTCATTGCCAACAAAGGGTATATAAAAGTATTGAGATGAACTTTTGTTATTGACCAAATACTTATTTTCCACCATAATTTGTAAATAAATTCTTTAAAAATCAGACAATGTGATTTCCTGGATTCTTTCCCCCATTCTGTCTCTCATAGTTGAAGTGTACCTATGATGAAAGTTACAGGCCTCTCTCATCTTTTTAAGTGGGAGAATTTGCACAATTGGTGACTGACTAAATACTTTTTTGCCCCACTGTATAAACATCATTTTTGTTGGCAAAGCATCTAATGTGCTTAAAATGTGCACAGCACTGTGTATATATTTACTATAAAAGTGACAGTATAATATTCATACTGCCAAAAAGGCTTGTGCGTTATTAAAGTACACTTATGCAAAGATTTTTATCAGAAACAGATATAAAAGCACAGTTGCTCTTTCAAAAGCACATACTTGCTCTGATTCCAGAGTACAGCTTGAACTTCACAACTTTGGCATATTTATCTGTTCTCTTTTCCAATTTTTTTTTAATTTGCAGGAAACAAAACCTCTTTCAGTATGATCTAAACCCAAATACATTAAAAGCATTTTATGAACCAGAGCTTACATCAGGAATGTGGCATTAAACAAAACCAAAACCAAAGAAAACATGCTGCCAACAGGCCTACAGTATGTATATATCTTGGAATAGTTTATTATCCTCTGATCTGCTGTAATTGCTGGAAAATGTCTCATTGATTTTGTCCATAAAAGGTCTTGTTGGACGTATTTGAGACATTCCTGCATAGTTCTGCTGTCTGCAGTCTAAATACTAACTGCGGCCCCTGCCTCCAAACATGTTGGGTCATCACGGATGTGAGGAAACATTATGACTCGCCACACAGCCTATTCTGATAAGGCTCTGTCCTTGTACACAAGCCTGTTAAACATACTTAGAATGAAAGCTTTTAAATTGCCATTTCACTTCTATTGGAAACATGTTTCTGTGATGCTGATTTAGAAGGTCTCGAACAATATGAAGAACAGGTTTTAAGCCAGACTCAGTGATATTAAAATCATGCAGTAAATCTGATTAAATTTACTTCAGAGTTACTCCCTCTCTATACAAGACTTACCAAACAATGATTTTATCTACTAAAACAATCAGCTACTTATATTTCTGCACATTACAGTCCCACTGTTACACATTGCTAAACATTTGAACATATAAATAGAGTAGTTCGGTAATGGTTTTGGTTTAAAACAGAAATTACAGTAAATTGCTTATTCCCCAGACAGTTTTATCTTTTGTTGGCACAAACCTTTTTTTTGTTTTTCAGAACCCAGGCCAAACTATTCCAAAAAATCTTTATTAGACTGAAAGCTGTTCAGAATCCAGCTATTCTACCAGTCGACAAGACTAGACAGGTCACATTCCTGATTTCAGAAAAGTCGCAAGTTTGTTTGTAAAAGAAGAAAATCAAACTGTATATTGTAGATTGTACTCTTCAATTACATAAGTTAGTGAAAGTTTGTAGATTTTTGTTCCTTACTGCTTGTCTTCCATTTTGGCAGCTGAGTAAAACCAAGTAAGTTCTGCTGGGGTAAAAAGAATTTCATTTAGACTTCCAGAACCTGATAAAGTTACAACCTCATGAACCGCACACAAATTTAAAGTACCAAAATGCCAGAGAAAGAGGAAAGCATGTGGGTGTACAAGTGCAAAAAAATGGTGTGAAAATCTTCCTACCTTCTGTGATCTTCTCTGGTATGCACGTGGGTATGGACAGAAGCTCAGCAGAACTCTAGATGTAGAAATATGAGCAGCTTTATTCTGTTCTAGCACATCTAACGGTGGAGGGACAGTCTTTGTCAAATCTGAGCACAGGAGCTCTGGGGTGGGGCAGAAAGGGAAGTGAGTCAAAACTATGTACCGCGGTGAGAAGTTAAAGGAACAGAACTGCCTCATGACTCTGCTGTGTGTCTGCTCACACAGTCTGTACGCCACCCTCTGCTGGCTGACAGACGTCTCCTCATCCTGAAAAGGAAGTTTCAAGAATTTAGTGCATTAAGGCCGAAGTTTACCTGATATGGTATGATAATTCACAGAGTTTATTGTCAAAGTCTACAGAGTCGTGGGGTCAAAAATTGCATAAGACTCCTCATTTATAACTCAGGATGCTTACTGTTCTCATTTATGTTTCATTGAGGTTTTAACTTAATTTCTAATGTTATTTTCCCCCAAATTTCTGAGAAGAATAGAAATGAAAGACATGTGAGAGAAATGTCCCAAGAGACATATGCAGGGGACATATGTCTCAGTTTGTGCTCCATTTAATTTTTATTGGAATTAATTGAGGCATCATTTGTTTCTCTCATATAGGCACTTTACAGAATAGAGACAGATGTACAGTATTTTCTTTTTAATGTGACTTATTTAATAAAGAATTTTGCTTAGTGACCTTAATGACAATTGAGCCTGTATTGTTCATGACCCATTTACTCAGACAGACGGACTCCAGCTGCCAGAAACAAACCAAGCAGCATTGACCTTCAGATTTTGATGCTTGGGTGGGTTTAGAAATGGCAAGCTCGTGAGGGCAATGTACTACACCACCTCTCCAGAGCCATTAAATATCCCATCAGGCATTGCTCGTACACACCCGGCTGTCAGAGTGTCTCTTCTTGTATCAGGATAATTACAGTGCTTGAGTTATGTAAGTATGGTGAGGGGAAGTCTAGCGTTGGCTTGTTATTAGCACCAGTGAAGGGAAAAGTCACTAAAAAATAAGAATACAAAAGTGGAGAAAAATGCGAGAGGATTATTAAACTAAGTAATAAAAAAGTTTGTAGGTAGAGGCATGTATGTGTGTTTCTATGTTTTTGTTGAGAAATAATAATGAAAAGTGTTTAAAAATTATTTCTTACAAATTTAATCATATTTACCTTGCAGGTAGGTAGGACTGTCTTAGTAATGTTAATAGGCATTTTGATTATGTTTATTGTTTTAATGGTGTTCAGTTAGGATGAATAGTCACTGAAAATCAATCAGCTACCCTAATGGAAGTCTTTCCCAAGAGAATAATTGTACAAGTGATCTTTAGAAGGATTTTTGCAGCAATAACATTTTTTTTTAATAAATTGACTAGTGTTACCGACAGATTGAATAAAACTTAAATAAAGCTCTTGTTGGAATTCATAAATCAACATTATAGATTACGAGCGTTATCCATGACAACTAGACATGTTTAGTGAAAATTAATGTGACGTCCATTCAATTAAGCTTATTTAGGACTCACTGGCTCCATCTTGTGGAATTAGATTACTTATTTTTTTAAATTAAAGCTGTCATTTTGACCACTGTACGTAACATGAGTAAAGGATTATGAATATTACTTATGGGATTTATTATGGAGATTTATGAAATATACAAACATATGAGGAAGAAGTGTTTGGTGCATGGTTTTTTAATTTGTGAATTGAGATACATGAGATTCATGTATTAGTGTAGGGATTATATATATGATCTGTGACCTGCTTTTTCTTGAACCCGCTGTATGAAGAATTACATTGTTACTTAATCCTTAGCATTAAATTGATTGCTATTTCCTATTAATGATTATTGCATTGTGACATACGGTTTTGCACAGTAAGGAAACCTGTACAAAAATAAATGTAAAATATGTTTATTAAAGGTCATGGACAATTTATCTAAATTAATTTTACAGATACAATATATGTTACCAATTCCAAACATGAGTTTATAATCTGACGTGTAAAATCCCTTTTAAAAACCTTTATAATTCCTTTTAGTCAAATTCTAATTTGCATGGAATTTGCATAATGCTGCTAAAACAATTGAAAGCGCTCGACAAAGAACCATATAATCATCTGATATCAACTTTGCTTTGTATTGCCTTCTTAATCTGCCAGTCTCTCGTTTTGTGTGCTCATTTGTATCCCTTCAGAAAGGGCCCCATGCACACAGATGGCAGTGTTCGTGTCATCATTAACGTGCTGTAAAATGAAGTGGGGGCCCCTTACAAAAGCCTGGGGTGACATGGGCACAGGCTTACCATTGTGGTTCCGTCTGCCGGGGCTTCCCCCAGTAGTGCTGGCACAAAGTGTGCCTAGGGGCCACAAGTAGTTTTGCTTTGGCTGACTTTACCCCCAACAAACACACACATGCACACACACACTGCACCCCACCCATAAGCACTGTCATAGGGGAATGTGGGTAATCTGTGGAGAAGCCACTCAATAGCCCCTGTCTTTGTGTAAGAGCCTTCTGGTGCTCCGCAACAGATATCTCAATGTGTGCATTCATATGTGTTAGTGTGAACATGTTCTTCATTTCAAGAGAGCGTCTGCCGCCCAAAACACACTTAAGAGACTGAAAAGGACTGGGTAAGAAGCACAGGACTGGATAAACTTCTCTGCACTGAATAGCCAGGCTTTGTTTTGTAAGTATGTACTGTGGTATTTTTCGAAGCATGGTATTATTTAAAAAAACATGAAACAAGAAAATTATTGTTTTGATTTACAAACAGTAAATCCTTGCAAGATGAAATGGATAGCATATTTTTAGGTATATACAGTATGTAGTAAATATGTTTAAAATTATAATGAATAAACCTGATTACATTAGGTTACACCATCAGAAGTGGAAACTGTTTGAACAGTGCTGTGATAGATACACTCAGATAATTTTAGTATCATATGCATAAATACATTCAGTATCAGAGATAAATTTCAGTCAACTGTAATCTGGAAACATATTTTTCACATAAACATGGTAGTTTTCAGAAATGTTGCTTTACACTCAACTTTCCAGCAGTTCCTCTGTCTTTATGTGCTGCCTGACTGCTGCTAGTATTAACAGTTATTACACTGTTGTTTTAAAGTGACAAACAATCACTCAGATGACATTTAATTGTCTATTATATAAGACTGAGTGCTGAAAGTCATCAGTCATCATGTGTTCTACTGCTGTGCACTGTGACGTGTACATTGTGTGAAATTCATTATGGATTCAACGCTGATGCCCACATGGTGCCTCCCATGCCAGGAGGTACCAGATTTGTTAGAGCTTCTGTCATGTGATGAGATGATCTCTTCAGAATGAATTGCCTCTTTCGAAGGCGTTAAAAACCCCTTTGAATGCTTAATGTTTGATTGAATGCCTGATGTTCTATCTGTAGGCTGTTGTTGTTGTTGAATGTTGTTGACTGTTTACAACATTCCACATTAATGTAATGTATTTTTAGGGCCATTAATTTTATGTACAAATGTAACACATTTAGCACTGTTTAATATGGTAATTTAGTGAAAATATTTAGGTATGATAAACAGCTCATTAAAAAAAGAATCACTTTTATTCTAGCCACCTAAAGCGTATGTTATGTAATAAGGGGTTTTCTGACCAATTTAATTTTGCACCAACTTAGAATGCGTTTAGATTTTCCCCTTTACATTTTAAAAGCACATACATTCCATGGGATTTGAACCCATGACCTTACCGTTGCTCATGCAAATGCTCTAGCTCTAGCAGTTGAGCTACAAGAAAGCAGCAGTTACACTAAAAAAAATCTTATGATAACTGGATACGATGCAATGTAATAAAAAAAAACGATGGGCTTCTTAAAACGTGAAGAAACAGCAATTGAAATGAAATAAATAATACTGACTTAATGTAATGTTTTAAATTCGCATAACATGTAATTAATTGGACTTGTTTGATTCTAAATTTAGACTGTATCGACAATGCTGGTATTTGTAAATGTTCACAATAAATAGCAACGTTGTATGAGTCGGTGTGCAATTTTGCCATTGTTGTCTAGGGGGCGACAGAGAGACCACAACAAATTGATATGAACCGCCGACGTGTAATTTCATTATTTTTATCATTGGAAGCTCACTTATCATGAGACGAGTGTTATTTCAGACTCTCTAGAGTTGCACCGCGAGTGAAATCCTGACAGCTGCCAACAAGATAGATGATGTTTACTGCTTTACTTACACACAGTTTGTGTGTGTATCTGTATGTGTTTGTTCGTTTAGATTTAGATGGATGCACATTCTAATGTCTGCTTTTGGCGACAGCAGCTATTGCCCCCCCCGTACATCCTATTGTCTCTGGATGCATTTCATATTCTGATGACAAACACTTAGGTCATCGTCAAAAAAGCCTTTTGGTCAATTTGATCCATTTTATTAGGATCAGTTACTCAGCTGCTGAGTCACACGAGCATATTCTGGAATAAATCGGACCTGCGTTTGTAACATAATCGCACCTCTAGGAGCGAGGAGCGCGTGTAGAGGTAAATGCCCAGGAAATAGCACCTTTACAATCTTTGGCGATTGTTTTTAACAAATATATCTGTTAGAAATATAATGTTCTGGAGAATACTATGACTTGCATTACATTATATACACTGTTGCTCATAAATGAAGAATGACTCATTAGTAAAAATATCCAATGAGGTGTCTCAAAGGGTCTGTATGTTAAAAGTTTAGGGTGAGTGTTTTTTCTAAGGAGTATCTGTTTACGGTTTAGCATTGCAACTACAATTGTGTTTTTTTTTTATGTTACTAAGAAGTATTTCAAGAGCTGTAAATTAGATTTGAGTTTAGGACAGATGTGGGTGTGAAATACTGTATGGATAACCATCCACACTATACAAAATGTTTTGTGAGATAATTTAAATATACTGTATATTTAAACATGTACTTCATGTGATAACTACACTGTAAAAGAACTGGCCAAAATATTATTAGTATGACTGAATCAACCAAACTGCTTTGTTGTACCATCAAAGGGCATTTTAAAAGAAACAATTTACCTAAAAATTTACTCACCCTAAAGGCAAGGAGAGCTGTTTAAAAGGCCATGTTAAAGTACAATTATTAAAAATAAATAAGTCTGTGTGCTATATTTCAAGTATTTTGAAGCTGTAAGATAACTTTTTATGTAATGTTTATTTTGTACATTTGTGTAACCCTTAATCCTCAAGTTTGCTTGTTGATGATGTATTTTAGTCTCCCAGCTAGCAATGCCGGCCCAATTCTCTGTAAATCTTCGTCACCCACAGTTTTAATTAGTGTTTCCTGCAGCCTATTCAACACACAGTGCATTGAAATAGAGAAGATGCCCATTTACAGGCACAGCTGTGTCTCTACAAAACCCTCCTGCAGTCCTTATTAAAACGTCCCCTCTGTCACTAAGCACTAGTTAGCATTGCCTGGATTTTACATCCCATCCCTCTCAAACGGGCCCAAATTATTATTATTCCCCACATACAAAATGACTGCTCTAATTTTAACATGTTTCACTTGATTCTGATGGAGAATTACTAAGATTGAGAAGGTTATTTTAAACATGTTGAGAAAAAGGGGTGGTTATATGCTAGCACCCTGGGGGCTCATTTTGCATTTGTTAGGGCAAGTGTTAAAGCTAATGAGACAATATGTTGTTCTGTGTACTTGCAGACGAGTTTATTGAATAATAAATCCTTTAAATGCAGATTGAAGGAGGATTTTCATTCTGAGGGCTCTTGTGCTGCATTGTGAAATCTATAAAATGTTTCTATCCATGAGCAAATGTCAGGCTGTGAAATATATTTGGTCACCTTTGTGCTCTTACCCTCACAACTCCTTTAATGAGTTCTGTTTAAAATTTATCATTGGCTCATCTGAACATTTCAGGCTAGCACTGTGTTTTACTTGAGAAAATACATTATATTTCAGTATATTTTTCTTGTCAGAAAAACATGGTGTTTTTGCTATATAATCAGTGTGATTGCTATATAAATGTAGTGGGAGTAGAAAATTTCACCTGGACAAATAAAAACATGGTTAGGGACTAAAGAAGGGTGTGTTAAAAGAGTACAATCTTTCAAAACTCCATGAAAGATGAGTTGTGAAAATAAGAGGTGACCTAGGATATTTAGAAAGTAAAACATGTTGAATATTTTGTACAACCTTTCCACATAGCTTTTTATTTATGTGTAATTAAATATGGTGGCGTTTCTGACTAGTGTCTGTAGTCCTGTACAAACAATACACAGTTTAGTAATGTTAATTAAATATTTAAAGAAAACATATTTGGGACATATTTATTTATTTTACAGTAAATCAATGCTTTATTTTAAACTGTTATCTGTATTTTTAACAGTTACGGTTGCATACGTGCATGTTTTCATGTTGTCTGCGTGTTTGTTGGTTTTCCTACTCCACATTTTACAACGTAGGTAATTTCAGATTTTACTGTCCTTGTGGGGACACTGTAGACTGAACCTGACACTCTTACTTTTTCCTCTCTCTATTTCTCCTCTCTCTCTCTCTCTCTCTCTCTCTCTCTCTCTTTCTCTCTCTCTCTCTCTCTCTCTCTCTCTTCTCTGCATCAATATCTCAATAGTCTTCATCATCATTTTAAGTCTTTTGCACACATTGAGAAATTGCTTTTTTTTATGTTCAGCTGTTCCATCCTTCTAACGGTCAGGTTAGCTGGTGCTGTAGGAGAGAGCTAATATTTCACACTGAGCAGGAACCCAGCCAACGGGTCCATTTACTGGCAGAGAGAGAGAAAGAGAGAAAGATAAGGGAGGGGGAGGATCCAGACTGCAGCGGACTGCGGCAGGAGGGGTATGACGTAGAAGAGAGAGAGAGGAGGAGAGAGATGTATGGTATGATACAGCCTCCAGGGTGAAAGCTCTGAGTGTCTGTAGCATAGCCACAGCAGTGATGTGGGAGAGATGCTGTTATTCCAAACAGGAAGAGGTTTGCGGCACAAGTGGGTGTAGGTTTTAATCATATTTGACAGTGGTTGGAGGTTGGATGAGTGTGTCACTATTGAGAGGCTAGTCAAACTGAGTCAGGGAAATGCAGTGTGGGTGAGTCAGAGTGACACTTGTTAGGGACCCAGCATGTGTGACAGCATAGCGTGTGAGTACTGCATAGTGTGTGAGCGCAGTACACACCGAGCCTGTGTTTACACCCAGAGAGCCACGCTTTCGTCCGCTGTGAGTATAGCTGTCGCTGTGGCTGTGAGTGTAGTTTATTGCTTGCTCTGGTTAAATTAGCAGTATTATGGTGGGTTTTTGAATAGGTATCAATGCTCATTGTGTATCTTTGTCTTTGGATATCATGCGTTATAAGTTATGATTACGACCACCAGAAATATGACTTCACAGTTAGGTCAGCTTTCAATAATAAACTTTCAGATTGAGTAAAACACCCTTGTGTGAAAAGAATTGGAAACTGTTGATTGGCTGAGGGCATTGTTGGCCTGTGAGAAAACTTCCTGTTTCCTCCAAGTGGACGCAGTGTTTCATTGGAACAGCACGCCAAAGGATGCAAGTGTAATCCAGGAAAAAAAACATCCTATTGTTTCTTAAGATCGCAGAGCGGTGCTACAGCCCGCCTTCTTCAACGGTGTTCTGAAGAAACGTGAACTTGTAGTGAAACTGTAAGGTAAGACAACTCTCACAAATAAACTATTTCAGTTATTGAATATATCAATATGAAAGTGATAGCAACCAACTGAATAGTTTCTTGAGTAATACAACAGTTTTTGTTCAGAGACAGATTTTGACAGAAACTTTGATGTCACTTGCCCAGCCATTGTAATTTTGTATTTTATTGATTACTTATGGGTCTGTTTATTGAATGGTTGAATGACATTTTTAATGCATAATGTGATTTTATTGGACTTAGTTTTGTTTATGTCTTTATACACTGTGTATATTAGTGTGTATTTTACAGCAATTTTTAAAGAACTACTTGATGCCAAGTGTAAAATTTACATAGGACATGAAATGGAGACCCAACACAGTAGCAGCATATTTGACCAATGGTGATAAATACATTTAAAAACAAAATGTCATCATTTAAAATCTGTAAATGTTTCTATGAGCTACATAGAAGCGTATGATCTGATCAGATTTGATCGCTAAGCATGAGAAAACGTTTTTTTTTGTTTTGTTTTGCAAAAAAATGCTTTTCAAAGCATTTTGCAATGTGGTGAACATCTGTTTTTATTTGTTTCTAAACAGCACCTACTTTTATGAGGGTTACTGATATGTGATATGTTCAGATTGTTTTCATGTTCCTCTTCATAATTTGAGTGTTTGGTTTCAAAATACCTTTTGAATTTTAATGATTCACTGCAGAACATGTGTTTGGCACAAATGTCTACCCTCACTACAGGTGAACCTGTATTTAATGTAGTCTGAGTTTTCTGCCATATTTCTGTACAGGAGTTTTGGGGTGTCACACAAACATGTTGACATTTGTCTTCATTCTATATTACATTACATTACGTTATATTACATATTATTTTTGTTATATTATACACCATTCCTACGGTTATAAATTATATATCGCTGTTGACAGTTTTGACAGCTGAGAAGAGCAACAGATAGAAGACAGAAGGTACATCTGTTGGTTATAAGCTTTGATTGATATTTGCATTCATCTTCTTTTAATTAATATGTGCTATAACACATACTGTTTGCATTAACCCCATGACAGTATAGCAACATCAAATATACAATAAAGTTAATTGATAAATGAAAGTATTTCCAATCTCAGCTTTCATAGGTTTTATAAAAGCTTTGAACAAGCAACAGAGACAAATAATGAGAACACATGAGAAGAGGCCTTTGTAACTATATATCATCACACAAATACACAAACCCAAAGGTTATACGATGACAATAAAGATGAGCTTAGTCACACCATAGTAACCAGCAGAGGCAAGCACTGGTCATTTACACTGCTGTGAATGTGAACTTAAATTCCCTTCAGAAGTGCTGAAGTGAAGCTAATTCAGTTTAAGGGTGCGGGACCCCTGACTGGATGTCTATTGTGTTTGGCATCATGAGTCACACGGCCATTCAGTGAGTGAACACACAGTGGCTTGTGATTAACCGTGTCATTGTCTGGCATGTTTCTCACACTTTATCTAACAGGTCAACCAATGTGATGTTTTAAAGGAGGCAAGGTAATATAGGAGAAACATTAAGCACATCCTTAGATACAACAAAAGTAAAAACTATTTAATGTGGCAACTGACCAATGAATAACAAACACAGCTAATTTGTTAGATAATATTTAACTTCAAAAGAAAGATATTGTATTGTTTCTCAATACAATAGTTGAATAAGTTAAAAGTTAACTTTTATGCTATTTTATGCTGTTTCTTCTATTTCTGCATAACGTTCCTCTTAAAAGAACGAAAAACAAAAATTATAATGTACATAGCTACATCTGTCAAAATAATAAAATAACTTATACAAAAAGCTTTTACACTGTTTGAAAGACTTTTTTACACTTTAGTAAGAATAACTGGATAAGAATAATTATTATATAGTATAGTATATTTTATATAGTAATTATTAGTATATTTGTATTGTATATTACAGAGTATTTTTTCAACAAATATTTCAACAAATAGTAATTAGCTGTTTACAACAAAGGCCCAGTTTAACATCATTGCTAAGCAAGAGGAACAAGCATTCACTTGAAAAGCAGATAACATTTGATATGAGGGTTTGTACAGGTCTGCACTCACAGAGCTTTCTGGCATGTTTTAAAGAAAAAATCTGAGGTGGACAAACTCATATTGTCTTTGGAAGGGGTAAAATAAAGGACAGGCATATTTTACCAAAAATTAGATCCTGCTCTGATCTGTGTCATTTCTTACGCCAACAGTAGGTGGCAGACTTTACACAGATTCAAACCAGTCAGCACCTACTTTTTTAGTGCTCAAGTGTTTTTGTTAAAGAAGGGACTGGTTATTTAAACATGATAGCTCTGAATGCTGTTTACCTGACAAGGCTTTATGTCAACATAAAGCACTTATTTTAATGGTCACACAATTTCAATATTGTAAACAAACAGCTGTCAGGCTAATAAACACAGTTTATGAAAAATTGATTAAAAATTGTGAAATATATAGTAAACCAACACTTTTTACCCACTGACACATCTGTCTTATGTGTTTGTTTGGGGTTTGAGGGCCTCTGTGTGGGATACCTTGTGTTTCAGCATGTGTCTGACTTTCTTCGGGGTGGAAATTTCCATAGTGTTCCACACCAGGCCAGAGTCCCATCTGCTAGTGCTGGACATCTAATGGTTATTAATAGGGCATTTCGAGAGCCCCGGACCTCCCCTGACATTTATAGGATTATTAAAAAACAAAGTAGATGATGGATACAATAGGCCTATAGTGTCTCCCTGCTGGTTATTCATATCCTCTGTCTTCCTGGCCTTATATTTCCTCTTTGTTCTACTCTTCCTCTTTCTGAAATGAAATATTATATAATTTCAACTGGAAATAGATTAAGCCAGAGGAACAGACAGTTCACAACATATTGGCCTCTGATCTGACCTGCAACAGTTTCCCCTGTAATGTTTGAGTTTGATTGGATAGCCTTTCCCTCATATCAGCCAGACTGATTTGGCTGAACAGAGATGTGTTATAAGGTCATAATCCCAAGACATCTTGTGAGTAAATGGTTCTGTGTCCTATCAGCTTGTCTATTTTGGGCTATTTGTGGCTTGTCACTGTAAGAACAGCATTTAGGTTAAGAGTAATACCCCATTCCCTTTTCAACAACCCACTGTTGAGGGCTGGAGTAATAGTGTTTGAAGATACTGTGCTGTGAAAGCCCCAGTCAAATGATGGTAATTAAACAGCTTCTCTTTGTGATAATAGTTATTTAGAATTGAGCTGCTAGATGTTAGAGTTTAGAAATAACTCTTCACCTAAGAGGAAACAGAACAGAGCCCTTTATAAAGCAATCATTCATGAAAATGTACAGTGGGTGGGCGATTATTTTTAGCAAACTGTTTCAAAAAACAAAAATCTGCATCTTATTCGAATTGATTCAGGTTTAACCAGGTGCTACTTTCACTAGAATAGCTAACCAGATGTCATTGACAGATGTTAATTAATCACATTTACTCTTATAATTGCAAAACATGCTTTGTGTATATTGCCAATGGATTACAGCTTTCATCCACTATTAATCTTTTTTGGTTTTAGTTGGTTTTAGTTTTTTTTTTTTTTGGTTTTAGAATTAATGACCTGCTAACCTGAAACCTCTCTTTTTTTTACCCATATTTTCGTCTGTCTCCGCTCTGAAATGTAGTCAATAATTCTACATCTGTCATCATGTTGGATAAAAAAGTATTTGTAATAGAAAACAGGAGACACTTATCATATATTTTTGATTTGCTAAATACGTATATATGCACTAGAGTATATGCTAAATATACTTTATATATACTCCACCTCTGTTAAGTCTGTCATTTTTTCAGCTACGTGAGTTTGGTTCACTAAATCCTTTTAGTTATCTTGGAAAATTGTATCGTTTCAGTCATTATTCAGTTATTATAGTCAGCATATTTAATGCTTTAATCTGAGTAAAAAAACTACTCTGAGGTTTGTTGATCATTTGACTGTAGAACTCACATGGTAGACACACAGTCTCCTCTTGTCTCTGTTTCAGTCTGTTTCTTAACACAAACTCATGAAACATTAAGGAACAATAACTTACCGTTTTCTGTCATTTGCAGAGTTGCTGTAGGTAAGTAAGAATGGATGTTCAGATAAAGATGAAAATTAATGGTATAACTTTTACATTCATGTGTTTTTGCTATTACAGGTACCATTAATGGCCACTTGTTGATACTTTTGAGCATAATCTAATTTGTACTTTCTGTATTTTTGTTAATGTCTATTAACATTTATGTTGGCAAAATGACTAAATTTTTTGTGTATACAGGAATGTTTATATACACATTATTTTGGGCTATTTATTAAAGTCATTTGATTTATATTTTTATTTGTATAGCACTTTCTGCAATACATATTGTTTCAAAGTTGCTTAAAAAAATTGTGCCTTAATGTTTTAAGCCCCTACTGATGAAAAACAACTCACAACTGCGGCAGATTTATATCCCATTCGCCTTTGGCTTTATAAATTATTGATCTGCAACTGATCAACTTGCACTAAATATTTCATTTATTGCTTCACAAATGGTATTTTCAGCTTCATGTACATTTTCTTAAGATACCTTCTATGAAACCAACAGTTAGGCCCTGGATTTCAGTGATTTCTACTTCAAAGCTCATTTTCTGCATATTCCACTATTTATTTGCTGAATTAAAGTAGATCTAGCACTATGTATCAACAAATGGCTTTTTTATGTGTCACTGGCAAGATATTTGTAAATTTTTACTTTTTAACCAATGTTTTGTTTTACATCGATATATATTAACATGCTGTGACAGGACTGCAGGTAAGAGCAGAAGTGATGATGAAATTTCAGACATTGTTCACTCCAGTTGTGAGTTTAAAAAACAGTGTCAAAACAACATAAACAGTTTATGCCATTTTGACTGTTGTATTATATGATGACATCACATTGATTAATAGCTAATTAAACAGTGAATTATTAGTTGCTGCAAATTATCCTGTTAAAAGGGTTTGTACGTGAGTGGGAAATAATGTTTTTATTTCTTTGAGAAAATCACAATTCTGTTATTCATTTCTCAAGCCCCAACCTGTATGCCAAACGCTAAAGCAAAAAAGCATTTACTGAAAAGCTACAGTGGGGCTTCAATGGACATAAAGATTATCAGTTAATAACAGCTTAAATTTTGTTTTGTTTCACACAAAAAGCCATTGCTTTCACACTTGGTGGTGCGAATGGTGTTTATGGTACTTTTTTATTTAATGAATTTGGAAACCCTTGGTCAGTATTGTACTGTATTATGAACTTTTTCAAAACTTTATTTTGTGTAACACAGACAAATCATAAAGACATAAAACAACATATAGTTTAGAATGAACGTATAATATGTTCATTATTAGGTTAACAGTTTCTTTTAAGAACTCTACTGCCTCCCTGTGGTTATTGTTTATTTTGTAGTTTATTCTGTTTTAGTTTATTCTTGTATCAAGTTGCTGAGGGAAAACTGATCATTTTAGTCTTTTGTTAAACAATCTAAATAGCTTTAACATAATAACAGAGCTGTAGAGTTACTCGGTTTGTTCATGTTTTGTTAGCTCGGTTTGTGGCTTTGATTTAGACCACAGATGACATATATGCTTGTATCCTAGCACTCATGGGGTCTTCCAAAGTGTCTGAAACATAACACCCATCCTGATTTGCCAGACAGCAGTAGGGAAACTGCCACATGAAAGGTGAGATTGATGAATTGGGTTTTGCCTGAAAGCTTGCGTTGTGTGTTCATTGTAGGTCAATACAGTAGTTACCATGGGACTGTCACATGGAGGGTTTTAGGCCAGCTTAGTTAGTCTGAGGGCTGCAATGAAAGACTCTAGGATGTTTGGACACTGCATGACAACTATATCTGCCAGACTAACTAAGCTGGCAGGAGTTTAAAGGTCTCTCAGTCAATCTCAACATGACTTGCTTTTAGAATTTATTTTGGTGACCAGATGGAGCTTTACCTTATTTTAGTTTTTTGGCTTAACAAAATGAGATTAATAAAATCACTCATTTTGATGCTAAAGCCACTATTTCAAATAACGAGTCTTCTTTATCTTGTATTCTTTCACTGGACTCTGTAGCATTCATGCCAAATCCTTCCCCTTGGCATGATTTTGCTGTACGACTCAGAGAAGCTTGTGAGAGATTTTCCCAGATTTGTTTAAACAGCCTATGTCATTTGTGTTTAAATGCAACAGGTGGAATCATTTGCATGAGTTCAATTTACTAAGAGTTAGTCTCTTTTTCTTTAAATCACAGTCTTCATTTAGCTCTTTTTGATACTCTGTAAGGTGTCTTACATTTTTGGTTCTCAATGATCTGTGAATTTCAGTAATGATGTATAGAGTAATGTTTGTATAGAGATTACTTAAACGATTAAAAGTGTTTTGTGAAGTTTTTCAAATGAGAATTTGAACTTTTTTTTTGTATTTTTGTAGTTTTTTGTTGGCTATTGGTATGGAAAATATACTGCAATACTGCAAACAATATACTTTATATACTAAATAAATGCTTCAAACTGTATTATGCTATATTGTGGTATTGCAATGTGCTTTGTGGTACACAACATATATGGTCTTTATTGATGTATTTTGTTTAGGCAGAGATTTCCATCAGACTCTGGATGTTGTGGAGACAAAAGCTTTTGTCCTCTAGGGTCAATCTTCAAAAATATTCTTAGATATAAAAATAAAATAGCAACACCATCTGATTTAGTCCCTTATGATCTTTGTTCCCTTTTGTTCTTAGTGACTGACTTGGTTCCACCATGAGTGGAGGAGTGAATGTAAAGAGTCTTCCACGGGCCCAGCCGGGCTCTGCCATCCCCCAACACAGAACCAGACTCCCCTCCCCAAAATCTGAGCCCAAAATCACCAGCAGTGGTCTGCCGCGACCTTCCACACACATCCCTGGAAGCAACCGAACCTCCTGTAACACTGGCTCTACCGCTGTCTCCTCTAGAGACATGCTGAGGGACACCACCCTGAGAAACCAGCATCTGCTCCTGAGAGGTAGCCCACCTGCTCAGCGTTCTTCCACCAGTCCTCAAATACAGATCAAAGATTCTAGATCAGCTCAAAGCAGTCCACAAGTTAGACGGAAAGAGTCTCCGCTTTCAAAGGGTTCTTTGGATGGCTCAAAATCTGAGAGCTTGCTGGATCTCCGGTTTAACATCAACAAGAACATTCAGAGTGGGAGCTTTCGTCCACAGATGGGGAGAATAGACAATGGTAATGGCATGATCTCTGAAGCACCCAGATGCCAGGAGGAGATTGCTGCTTCTGTAAGCAGTCAAAGCAGGACAGGGATTCCCTCTTTTAGGTTTGGTAATAAAAATCTGAGGCCCGGAGCTGCCAACACAGATGCAGGTCTCCTCAGAGTTCGGAGAGACAGAGTGTCTTTACAGAACAGTGCTTCCAGTAGCTTCTCAGATGAGGAGATGTGCACGCCAGATGACCTCAGCCCAGAGGTCCCACAGAGGCCACCACCAGAGCCCATCACTGCTTCTAGTGTTGACTTGCTGAAGGCTAAACAGATGCCGAAGGTCAATATGGCTGCTGTGGCACCATTCAGATACAGGTAACTTACAGAAAAAAACGTTCTTCTGTAAAGACCAGTTTAGCTCAGCACCAGGAAAGACCAGGCTTGTTTATGTTGGTCTGTCATGTAATCCAGCTGTAGCCATAGTATGCCAGCATAGATTTTGCAGTGAAGCTGACTAAGGATTATGCCAGTATCCAATATGCAACATATGCTAGTCACCAGCCATGGTAGTCTTTTCATAGATGTATTTATTATATCTGCATACTGAATTTGGTATTTAAAGCTTACTTAAAACCTACACTTAAAACACTGTTTGCAACTTTCTGATACTTCTGCAAATGCTAATCTATTTTTAATGATGAAAAATGGGAATTCTAAATTATTAAAATTTATTGTGGGATGCAGTGATATTATTTTTGACAGAGTTTCAACTGTTTGCCAAACTGAATGCTTGATTGCATTGCTTGTATCTTTGCCAACATTCCATCTGATGCATAATCTGTTTATCCTCCTCGAGTCTGTCTCTGGTCGTCTCATCTTTTCTATTGTTTTGACCCATTTCATTCAGTTTGGTCCAACATGACAGTCCATCATTTTGCACTCACAGATTAGCCTCTTCCCTGTAATGTTTCCTGAATCACTCATGCGGTGTAAGTGTCCTGCTCTCAGAGACTGTGTCTCTCGTGCCCTGTCTGTGCCCGCTGGGAATTCTGGGGCATGAAAAGATTCTCCTGCCAGCACAGACACACTCTGAATTATGTGCTCTGATGACTCAGGGCAGTGGACGCCCGGTGGGCACGGGATACGGTGTTATCAGGGTGACTGGCATGATAGCGTTACTGAATATAAATCAGCCGTACAATGGCATATCTTTTGAAATTTCAAAGTTTAGTTAAACATACTGCCAGGGTTAACAAAGTTGAATTATGACAGTTAAAAATGATGTAAAGTTAAACTGTTTGAAATGAAATGCAGAGATTTCAGGGTTTCACTTCAAAAGACTAAAAGTTTTTTAGAACCTTTTTATTTCACATTGTTTTATGAAACACAGAAGTACTTATGCAATGTTATGTTATTAATATCCACCATAAATAATAGCACAGCTTCAATAGGAGTATATGGGCTGTGTAAGAATCTAAGATATCCTAGACAGATATACATGCAGACAAAATATAATCACAGAAAATGGCTCTTTTATCCTTTCATTTTGTTACAAAGGCTGCAGAATCAAGAAGACTTGACATCAGTGGATGAGTTCAGCGACTGTTCCTCTGACTCCATTGAAGTGAGCTGTGATGATCTCACAACCGGTAGGTCATTTTCTACTTCAGCCTCTACTTCATTTATTGTCTTTACATTTTTAATAGGCTTTAATATTAATCTGAATTATCAGTGATCTGTGTCGCAAGATTTTTTTCTCTCTGGTCAGACCCAAATGCAGATCACAGAAGAGTTCAGATGTACTGTAGTGGCCAAAAGTGATGTCCTGAAATTTGACATCCTTGCCCTTTATGTATTATGTAAAGATGTATGTATTATTAAAGATTTTGTATGCATGCAAGATTTTGAAGCTCAGCTTAGAGAAGAATTTGAGGAGTCTTGGCAAAATAGTACATGTGACACATGTGCAAAGATTATTGAATCAATGCCCAGGAGAATGGCTGCCATATTCTAAAAACAAGGGAGAATCTATGAAAC
>JAZGTK010007963.1:0-18813 GCA_036877625.1 Ambastaia sidthimunki
GTTTATAATAAAAATGTATAATTTGTAAAATTATAATTGTAATTTCTAAATGTGTTAAAGGTCTTTTTATAAAAGGGTTAAAGGTCTTTCTGGTAAGCATGTTGGTTGATACCATAACAAAACCATCTGAATCTAAAATGTCCCTTTCTTATTGCCATTAAGATGGATGGTAATGCTAACAGATAGCGTTTTCCAGCTATAGTCGCTCTTGGTTTGGACAAAGAAGTAGTACTGCTCAAAACTCACACCATTGGTCAACAGATGACATAATTTAGTATAAAAAAATATCATTTGAACACAGTACTGGCTCTGTAAATAAGAAAAAAACAGAGTGGATCATACTGACCCCCCACAGCACCATGACACTCTTATAGCCAATCAACAATAAGGGGCGTGTGCGCCAGCTGTTAGTCATTGCCTGTTACACATTGTGTTCAGTATGTTGAGGGCGGAGCAATGTAGGCAGTGATGTGTTTGTTTGGATGTTGATTTCAAATATAAACAGCGTTTCTCAAAAATTGCTTACTGCACATTTAATGTAATTTTTTTCCTGTTTTTTTATGTAGCAGACACTTCAATCCATAGTGAGGGCTACAACATGAGTAAATTACAGCAAATCCATCTTCAAATTTCATCAGCATTTTTCTTTGACGTTCAACATTACAAATGGATAGAACAGAAGCAAAGAAAGGCTAAAGAGAGACCTGGGACCAAATATAAACAGACAGGACATAGTTGTGATGCCAAGCGCATTTCTGACATGGTTACTTACTAGGCAACACTAAACGTGTGCAGTGCTTACATGAGTACTCAGACCACATGACACACCTCTTCTAAATCATAATTCATATTCTGACAAACGCTACAGTTTGTTCACACACAGGTTGTTTTACATACAGGATGGGTATGAATGGGTAATTTTTATGACGTGGTGAAGATGAATTGCTCCTTTTATCAGTTCACTCACATTTGAAAACACAAAAACTTGCCAAAAATCACACAAACATGCACAGCCCAGTGCAGCACGTAAAAATAAACCATCGAAGGCAACCGATTACAAGTCTGCTCAGATCAAGCTTGCTATTCCTGTCCAAATAAGGAAACATAAGCTTAGTGGACTCAATGGAAAAGGCCTGGTTCAAATCCACTCCCAGGGAGAAAAATAATTTTTCCACTTTCATTCCAAATCCCCAGCAAAGAGCCCTGGTCCCCTCACTCTTAGAAAACAACCACAAAACTGTTCAGTAGCTCACGGTAGACCAAAGACCTACTGAATATTGCACAGTGTAATTTTAAGACTTTAATTTTACCCAACCACAGAACATGTGGCTGTACTAAAAAACACACACATACACTCACAGATGGGTGAGTGTGGGGTTGTTGTGAGGTCACTTCTTTCCTTTTGGTGTGACCGAGCAGGAAATGGGCATGTGACAAACAGAGACTCGCACAATACAAATATTCACTTGCACAGGAGATACAAGCTACTCAAACACACAAACATGTTTGAGTGCCGTATCAGAGAAGGCAAACGTGTGCGTCAGCGCGCATGTGTCCGTGAGACTGTTAAATGTCTAAAACTTTAGTCAGATCCAAAAGCCCCTTCATTCTAAACCAGTGAGGAACAAAAGAAACCAGCCGCAGTGATTCAGTCCCACGTGTCTTTCCTGCAACCCACAGATCTGCCACTTTCTTACCACATGAACTAAAACAGGCCCACTCTTTGTGATCAGACCCCCTTTTGTACACCAGCAATGAAAAGTCATCGATCAAACATAAATCATGTGTTTAAGAAGAAAAGGGGCCTCTCATCACCATATGCTGCATCGTCTAGGTCTAATCAGGTTTCTACAATGAACAAACAAAAAACTGAGTTGGCTTTAAAGCTCTGTTTCATAATTTTAGCTACTGTGATCTATACCGAACCATCCGGGAACCTGTTCTAAGGCAAAACAAGCAAATGTTCTGATATCTCACACACCAAAAGACATATTTCTTCACAGAATAATTGGATTAAACCCAACCAACAGATCTGAGAACTGCTTTCATATCCTGATGTCTGATGTTTTAAAGGCCATGTTGGTAGTCATTGAGACTCATGGCTGACACAATTCTTTGTCCTTAGTTCCTTTAGTCAACATTTAGTTGGTAATGAGAGCTTACCCCCCAACAAATATTTCTCTATTGAGGAGCAGTATGGACAGATAATTAGGCCCATATGGAAACTGCATTTCACAGAACTCCTCAAAAAACTTGGAACTTCCACAATTTCAGTTAAAATTCTACAGATCCTTCCATATTATTGTGGATAAATATTCCGTAAATATTTTGGATATTTACATAAATTCAGCAATTTTGTATAATTAAAAACAGCACAAAAATGGCAAAGTCCGCGTAATCAATCTGGGCCTACAGATGATCCTATTGCGTCCTTACACAAACAAGCTTGATAAGTAACAACAACGATTAATAACATGTTTTCTACTCTGCAATAATTCTTCAAATGTGGATTCAAAGTGCAAGAATCGGTAAGCTTACAATAAGGACTTTGAAATCAAAGGTAAATAAAGGACACTTCAGTTGTTACATCTGAAAGTAAAACTGAGTGGGTATTTTAATAAAAAGTCAGGTTAGTGTAACAAAAAGCAGATAACAGGTCTAGCAGATAACTAGCGAAGACTACATTAGTAGTCAAGATAGTTAGATAATCAAGATGTTGTTTATATTTCAATGGAAATCAAAAGTTACCAAACTATAAATTAACAGCAAAAAAACAAACTTAACATTAAATTAACACATTATTTGCTATGCAAGGAAAATTACTCCTCAGGTCCTTGTGAAAAAGATGTTCGTCACAGGCCTAATTTTGGAGGTCTCCATGGAGCAGCACCCAAAGGTCTGGTGAGCTGCAGTAAATACCTTTTGCTAGGAGACAGACAGCATGACGCAAACTGAGGCTCACCAACAGTGTGCAAGGTGCACCAGATGTATTAAAGAGGAATGACAAGGGTTAAACTGCTTAAAGAACCTGTGAATCTTAATGAGTGGAAAGAACTCTGAATAAATCTGTGGTTAATTTTCCAGGAAGACAAGAGTATACTAGTGTATATTAGCTTGAAATCACAGTTAGATGTACAAAGGATTTTATACTAGCAGTAAAATTTGAAATTTCACAGACACAATCATTCATTTCCTGAACATTCCAAACGTTCCAATAATTATTTATAACGCTATTTACTACAGATATCAGTTCATTACAGGACAACTATGCAACTACTTCCAACTACAGTACAAGTAAACATACATCTACAAAGAGGTTTTCATATACAAATTACATAAATACAGAATCATTATTCTGATTTGCATCTAAAGAACAGGGAAGGTCATGTTAATGGCAGAATCTGTGCAAAACAATAATGATAATACATGAAAAAAAAAAGGAATGAAACAAAACGAGGACACAGACAGACAAAAACCAAGACAGAGCGAAAGAGAGCAAGATCTCCCCATCCCCCTGCTCTCATTCCCTGATCTATTTTGACAGTCTTCATTTCTTTCCTGTCTCTCTCTCTCTCTCACACTCTCTCTCACTCTTCCTTATCTCCTGTCTTACCTCTTCCTTGACCTGAACAACGATACAGAAAAAGTGATGCTTAATGACATGCAAAAACAAACCCCTGAAACATTTTGGTTCAGAATATCTCACAACAACCCACATCAGAAACACAAATCATCAGATCTAAGACGACACAAACACTATAACATTAAAATAACATGCATGCATTTGGCACCCACCTTTATCCAAAGCAACTTACAGTGCATTCAACATATGATTGGTATGTGTGTGTTCCCTGAGAATCGAACCCACAACCTTCTGCGCTGCTACCAGATAAGCTACAGGAAAACGTGACCATAATTCAACATAGGAAAACACACTGATACAGCTTCACTAACAGCAGACTTCATGCTCTCAAAGACTGGAACCCGGCTCATGTTTAAATAACGAGGACGTGCTCAGCTGTATGGATTTTCAACAGGCCTTCCGCATGATTCACTCATGCCTTCAATCAGGCCCTCACAAACTTCCCCCAAATGAGACTTCTGCTTTGAGATCAAGTGTCTGCTGTTATATTAGAGCCCATTATAGCATCATTTTAAAACAAGCCCCGGGAGAACAGCACAAAGAAAGAAGAAAAACGTACTCATATTAGTATGCAGGTCAACACATTGTCCGTTAACACCACAATCATTCTAAATGCCATATTACTTTATTAGAGTTGCAAATTAATACTATATTTAGATCGATTTAAATCTAATTTTTCTATTTTGACTACAGGCTCTTTAGCTATAAATAACACAGCTTTTTAACATGTTTAAGGCTCTATAGGATTCCATGCGCCTCTTGGGAAGGTCCTCACCTTGAAACGCTTGTCATTGTAAGCCTGTCTAACTGTCAGTTATTCAAAGCACCTTATGTTTATCATAGGGATGGGCTCCATGCAAAAAGCCTGGGTAAAGCACCATGCACCAGAACACAACAGTGACAGTTCATGCATTGCATACAACAACCATACAATGCAAGCATTGTAGTCTGATTCACAAACAAATGATTCATATGAACTGGTTTTCACTCACCCAGTCAGTCAATCAGTCTGAGCAGTTACTGAATAAACAGCTGACTCACTCACTAAGTAAGTCATTAGTTCCAGTCATATCTGACTCAAAATGAAACAAGAATTGTTACTGTGATATGTTAACGGTTGAGAAACTTAAAATTAGTGTAATTATTGACTAGTGGTTTATGTGACACTGTGTACTTAAAGATATACATTGGGAAAAATTTGAACTCTAATGGTAAATACTTTACCCAAATAGTATTGTTTGTATTGCATTTGTTTATAGAATATAGAGATGTATGTAGTTTAGAAGAGTATGAAAGGTAGAAGAATATGTTTTTTTTGTTAAAAATGATCAAAAGTTATTGAGCAAGTACAATAATAGTATATAGCAAATAATAATGATTTATAATTTGAGCTGTCAGTTTGGCTTTATTTGACTTTAACATACATTTAAAAAAGTTTGTAAAGTAGCCTGCAATTTAATGTTTCAAACAGAGATGGCGGAGAGCAGCCAAAGTTATGGGCTGCAGCTTTAAGAACCAGAATAACCAGAGCTTTCAGAATCAGAATAAATTCTTCCCTATTTTCTCATCCTTAGCAATCAGATGCAGATTCATGAAGCACACAATGTTCTTAACGTATAATTGTGCATCATGTAAGTGGGATATAACAAGAGCAGAAAATGTGGTGCAAATCATTCTCTGACTGTACAACAGCCAACTCAACAATGGAGTACAACCAATCTACAACAGTAAGTGAGGTGAAAGCTGAGATGAGCAAAGATCAGTGACACCCAAACAACTGACCCCAGGCACTGGAATAAATCTTCAAGGTCTTGTGCTGGAACCATTGGCTAACTGAGGAACTAGGCCAATGTGACAACTTGTATAAACCATGTCAAAGCACAGCAAACTCACTTAAGTTCTCAAAGTTCTGACTAAGAACTATATTTACAACCTAAACCCAACAAAAGAGTGTATGAACATTTTGAACAAGAAACGGATATGACAAAATATGAACTTTCTATAAAGGGTCCTGACAGTCCTAAAGAGACAGCAAACATTTCTGTTAATGTATTTTTAGCCTTGCAGTGCCACCTAAAAGCCTTGTTTTAATGTTTTCCTGCCTCAGACCAGCTGCTCTGAGTAAATCTTCCAGGTGAGGGTGGATGACATCGACTCGGGCCTCAAAACGTTTGATCATTTGATGGTACAGACAATGGAACAACATATGTAATGAAGAAAGTAGGTCATGTGTCAGGGGGATTTTAAAACAGAAATAGGATTCAGGTGCGCCTTCTAAGGCATCCTTTAATACACAAACATGCTTTAACCACAATTGTTTTCAAAAAGGGAAGTTGGACTTCTGCTGTATTGTATTCAAATAACAATGCTTTCCCTTTGCGAGTGCTTCACCACTACAGCAACTGACATGTCATAACTGCAATGTCTGTTACTGAACTCGTGGCTTGAGACTTTAAAGCATATTAGTTATTTTATGTGAAGATTAACACACAGATAATATAAGAATATAAGTTATGTAGAATATAAGATAATGTACAGCCTGTCATGAAAACAAGAAAACCAGACAAGGTCCAGCATCACCAAAGTTTTCTATCAATAATGAACAAATATATGCTTATTACAAGGCTACTATCTGCCAAATACAAAATGGACATGAAATGTTAAATGGAGCGCACATATGCAGGAAATGGGTTACTTAAGTCATTACACAAACATATTTGACAGTATTATATTATAATGGGGGTCTCATTCAAGACTTAACTGTCATCACATACACAGTTACACAGTATGAAACGTCAATATTTTAATATCTCCTGTTTGCTCTTATATTTGACTATGCCCCTCATTTGCTCTCAGATAAGGCAGCATTGGTCTCTGTGATTTACTGTCGGAAGTAGTCTTGGCGTCTCTCTCTGCAGCAGAATAAGTAGGATCTTCTTGTGCCGTGCCAGGAGACAGAGGGGGCAGCGAGTACACCATTCCCAGCCCAGCAAATGTAGGTCAAAACAACCTTTCCCTACCACACATGGAGACAGACAGAAGAGCTGAACAAGAAACTGAAAAAATGATGACAGGCAGAGGGCGAGATAAAGAGGCTGGATAAATCAAGAGACCGTGACACAACAGAGACATAGAAGGAGAAACAGAGGCTGCATGCGGTGATGGTCCAGTATGTCAGCAATAGAAAATGTCACTTCCCAATGCTAACCACATGACATCAGAGTGTCCGAAAAATTCATCTAACTGTACAGAGAGAAAAGAACCACTGCAAGCCCTAAATCACCACTGCTTCCATAACCTACCAAGAGGCCTATTAGCCTCAGACAAAGGCAACATCAAAATCAACAGCACTGCCATTGAGCACACAATGAGAAGTTCAAAATAAAACAGGAAATAAAACCAAATCTATCACTTTGACAATATGTGTGAGTAATCTAAGAAGAAGAGCACAAAAAGATACGATTCTAAAAGAGACAAGGCCAGATTGTGGACAAAATACTTCAAATACGTGGAGCCATTTGTAGAAAACAGCAATTGTAACAAGTTTTTAACATAATACAAATACTTTTACCATGGATAATGACTTCAAAGACAGCTGTAACTGTAGAGTACGCATCTGTCTACAGCTTCAGCTGTAAATAAGTATAAATGAACTCCACCTAAAAAAAAAATAAAAACTGGTCAAATCTGGTGTTAAGAGAAGCTAGCTGATCAAACCAATGACAACCTTTGGTCACCATAAAGCTGTATTTGATTGCAGACTTATGTTAGTGCAGGATTCATTTCCAAGGCATGTAGATTAATCATAAACAAGGGTCAATGTGTTTAAGTACTGGGTTAAAGAAGATGGGTTACCAGAACATGAGCAACAAACTGGATGAAAGGGTTTAGAGGAAATTAAAATAGGAAAAAAGTCAAATTAAATCTTAAGTGGATGTAAAGGGGGTAATAACACTTAAAAGTCATTTATGGGCTGTGTTGAAAAAGCAAAACCAACTGCTTGAAACCAAAAACAAACTTTAGAGGGTACTGAAACAACTACAGATTTCCGTAGTGAAAACACAAGTGCAAAGAAGTAAGATTCAGTACTTCCAAATGCGGTTTCACTAGCACAGACCAAAACCGCTGTGGCATGTGTCTCTATACTGGTGTAATGAGTGCCAAAAAGGTGGTGTGATCTATCTGTACCTTAATATAACTTGCTAAGGAGGTCTTAAATTAAATTGTTCCTGAATGCAAGATGCCTGTGTATCAAAAAGGTCATTTGCGAATGATTAACTGGGGCTTGCTGATCAATGTCCTGCTATCAGGATAAATAATGAGATGTGTGATCATCCTATTTATAACTAAAATGAGTTTCACCAGTGCTGGATTACACTGTGTCTGGACTAACAGCCTCCATAAATCACCATTACATAAACTTTCATTAATATGCCACAATTATTTCAGTGTACATATACCTCATCAAATCTTCACAAACATAACATTAATCTAATATTCAGATTACTAACTTAAATACAATATGTTATTTCTTGAGACGATCCTTGACAGACGGGTGCGCCTTCAATATTGATGGAACAGCTTCGCTAACCCAGCAACCAAATGCTATGAGTAAACCAGGTTACAGTTCAACCCCGTTTCGTAACTAAATCTAACCCAATGAACCACATTCGTGGTTCTTACTATTATTTACACGAAGAATGACTTCAAAACATGCAGTACCGTACTGAAAGCACAAATTCACAAGCTTGTACTCAAGCATATTGCTAGCTACTTAGCAGTGAGTTAAGAGTGCCACGCCAGGTCATTGTTTACATTGCTGACTACCTTTGATAACCAGATCCGTCTATTCCTTCATACATTAGCAACTGTGCCTGTCTGACTAAATAAGTCTTGTTTTAAAAAAACCTACATTTTATTTGTTAACGATCTGTAACAGATCATTAAAAGAAAAGCATAAAGCGACTGTCAGTCCGAGTCTTTTCCTAACCTTACATTTCTAGCCACTAAGCTCGTTCATAAATACTGTGATTGACTCTAAATAATATTGATAATGATCACTGCTATCTCTTCCCGAATGGTAAGACAGCTGTGATCGCCTGGAAAATGTACAATATTTTGTAAGTTATTTTGCTAACATCCTGCTGAAATCTCTGCCCAGTGTGTAGTCATGACTCGCACGAGCTAACAAGACAACCAAGTCAAATTTCCTAAAAGTAACCAGTTAGGCTGTTATAAAGATCATCCAAAAACAAATGCATAATTTATCCATTACAGCGTCATTATGAATTTGCACTTAATGTATTATGTTTACATAAAAATGACTGGATTTGCAGGGCCATCCAGCCTCCCCACCCACTCTGGGAGCGACAGTGCACGAACAATGTATCACGGCCGCGCGGCGGCTCGCCCCATTCAATCAAAGCAGCCTCGCGAGCTTCGGGCTTACCAGGCTTGAAGAACGTCGCTATATCGGCCGCGTCTTTAGCCGCTTCCTCGGCCCCTTCCCCCGAGCTCATGGCTGTGGTGAAAAACAAAAAATTATATCCAAATCTAAAGTTCCTATTTTTTTCCCCCACAGACAGAAGGATAAAAACGTCCGCCCCTGTGTCTGAGGAACGATCTGACACGGACGGAAAACGGATCACTTCTGAGTGCTAGGGAACATCACAAAACCTCCATCTTGGATAACAGAAATTAATAGCGCCGGCCGGCGGCTCTCCCAAGCGTAGCTGAGACGGAGAGACAGTGAAGACGGCAGGGGGCGGGAGTTTTACTTTAGCCACTTTCCGGAGTTTTTTCTTTCCAGTGACCTTAACGGGTCCTCTGGACACCCATAATCGTTCTGGCAATACTTTGATGAATATGAAACATTCCCAAGTTTTCTGAGACCCTTAGTGATGCAGCATATCATTAAAGACGTTATCCATCTTCCCATCCATCCATTCTCTCACCTGAACTTAAAATTAAACTAGTTCTTTAATGATTTTATGGTTGTAAATAAATCCACAGTCACAGCTGAGTAAAGACATATATTAAAACCTTGTATATCCATACACAATATGATCCAATATACCTGATGCATCTTTTTTTCTTATAAAACTAAAATTCTCACTCAATATGCTGGTAAAAAAATGCTATGCTGGCCCATGTTGGCCTTTATATCTGTCTATTCATTTATTATAGTACTCAAAATTATTAGTTAAGTACATACAATAAAAAGTATTTATAAGATTTAGAATAATGAGTACTGTTTCCAAAATTTTATTTAATTATCAATTTTTTTTCAATTAAAAGTGAAAGTGACATGTTTTGGGAAAGTAAAAGAAAAGTGAGACTTTCTAATTTTGGATTTACTATTGAAGGTAGATTAAAGAAATCAAGATGCAAAATAAATAATCTCATAAAGTAACTTTGATAGAGAAACTGTTTAAAATAACCTGTTTAATCACAATGTTCTCAATGTCCTTATCATGTAAGGCACTATGACACACCACATGTTAAAGTAAAAACCATTTTCATTAAACCTGTTACTTAACTTCCAACTATTCAGCACCAACTATGGTTGTACCTATAGTATATAGTCGTATCACAAATATTGTTGTTTATCACTGACTGAACTCTAGTTTATTTTGACTGCACTTTATAGTAGGACTTGTACTCAACAAGATATAACAATATATATGAACATTCTTAATATTTATTGTATATTATCAAGAATATATGATGTGTATTTATTAGCCTTTATTACATTTCATTCTTTACTAGTGCAAGTCAATAATGTCCACTTTTTGAATTACAGTACCCTCTGGTGGCTAACGCTATGTTTAAAATGTTTTATGGATATTCTTTTTGTAATATGGTTTTGGGGAATAGTATATCTCTTTCAATTGTCATAATTAATGCTATATTTAACTATATATAGAGATGCATGAACCTATTAATCCAGTTTCACCCAAAGATGTGCAAAGTTTATCTTTGTTAACTTCTCGCAAAATGTACATAATATACGGCTTTATGTCAACAACATTGTTCTAACTAGGGCGTGTAACTATGGGTAGCTTTATTTAAAGATGTAATAAGGTTAAATTATTATTTTATTTGGAAGATTAAGCAATCATATGGTACTCGCCGATCCACTAGGAGGTACCAACATATTTTGCATCCAAGACAATTTTACCACAAAAGAAGAAGAAGAAACACGGAGGTGGCGTAGCTGTATGCTTTGTTTATAACGTAATTCCTAAACTGTTTCACGTTACATGCATTATAAGCGACTCGTTTAAAAGAGTTGTGTTGCGTTTGGCTAATTGCTGTGGACAAGGTATTACAGTACGTTTGACGCATGCGCAATGTATAGAGCTGAATGAAATAATGTGTTACGCACGTCATGTTATTCAACTTTTTTACCAAATTTTGCATAAGAACAACATTGTCTTTTGATTTTAGTTTGAAGAGATGGCTGATTTGTTGACAGTGTATGACGATGACGAGGCCAACACCTTCATCGATTGCCCGGTAAATTCTTTAATATCCTTCTATTTGCTTAGCATAGTGTAAATGCATTGATCTAGCTGTTCTTTATTTTAAATAAACGATACCGATACATTTTGCTGTTTAGATCTGTGACAAAAGAATGAGGGGAGAAACCCAGTACAAAATCCATGTGACCACGTTACAACATTTGAAGGTAAAGTGAAACATTCAAGTGTTGTTTATCTACATTATATTTTGTATAATGCACATTTTGAACATTCATTAAATGCGAACTCAATAAAATCCTGTTTAATTCTTGAATGCTGTAAAGATGCTTTGACCACTCAGTTATACTGTATTACTTATTAACTGACTGTTTTTAAGTTACTCCTTTCTGTTGCATTTAGTTTTAGGTCTCTTGACGAAAAGACATTAATTCAGAAATAACATTTTAACATAACTGTTTCTTTGCTGTCTTGGGTACTGAATGACTTTACAAATCTGATGGCTGTAATGTTTTGCCAGTCCCATAAATCACTCGCTTTGCATTTTAAACATATAAAGTTTATTGTGTGGATGTCTGAATGCTTTGATGTTCTATGACCTTTAAGCATTTTGGATGTTTTCTTTATCTTTGCTTATGTACTTCAAAGTCCAAATAATAATTCTTGCTGTTCGTGCTGTACTGTATACCAAAGGAAGAATTTTCCATTCACAGGTTTGGAGTTCATTCATTAGTCTTCTGACCAGAAGGCAGCCGCCTGTAACAACATCTATTAAAAGCGCTTGTACTCTTGTGCACTTCTGTATATTTGAGAAGAATATTTAATTCCTTTTTCCTTCATATGGCATTGTTCATCTTTTGTAGTCTGAGGGCATCTTCACACTACTCGTGTCATCTAATGTGGTTTTGTAACAAAACCACAAGTTTCTTTATCTGTCTCATGTGCCCTGCCTTTGGTTCAAGAAATCTCCCACTTCCACTTTGGGTGGCAACTTTCGAACTTTTCGGTGTTATGCCTTGCAGCTTTTTGTCAGTTTGGCACAAAGCAAAGTTATTTCAACATTTTCTTTGACTGCTACCAGGAGTGTTTTAAAAAGGAAGTTCATGGCCTTAAACATTAAATCACTGAAGATTTTAAGGAGGCAATATGTATGATATACATCTGAAATTCTTGACCAGACTGTTTTCAGACTGATATCTGTGAAATAGTTGGTGTTTTGGGCAAATGAAAAATTTGCCAGCAGAGTTCTTATTTATTTTCTTTGGTCTTTTAGTTTTCTTATGTTCTTTGCCCTTTTGCAAAGACTTTCTTTTATCCAGAGTGATGCACAAAACAGTTACTACAAGGATAGTAACAAAGAGCATCATGTGGAGCGAACATGTCAAAAGAAAAAGTTTGTGCGATGGGAAAGCCCTTAAAGAAGGTCTCCCCTTTTTGAAGTGCAGACCATCTACCATCTCAACACCAGTCTATTTTTTTTGCTAAAAAGATGCTTGTGTATTAACCTGTTTGTTTACTTTTTCAGTATATAAAGTATCTTCAGTGAGGTGCTCATAAAAGTATACTTACCAGTGACTGTTTTTCTCCACTGTTTGTCTATATCTCGTCAAAGAAAGAGGAGGCCCTTGTTGCCCAGGGTAAGTAGTATAAAGTAATAAACTTTGTCTCCAATGTAATTGGAATGTCTAGCCTTCTCACTATGCCTTGTTCTACTAGATTTAAATGAAATTAATAAAAACAAATCATATACCAATAAAAGGGTATATGGGTTTATATACCTTTTGAAGGGTATACCTTCAAAAGTCACGAAATGTTATTTAATTTATCTGTAACTGGTAATTTGTCTGTAATAGAACTTATTGTGTAGAGTTAAAATAAAATTGTTTAGGAAGAGTGCTGCGTATTAAACAGGTATGTAGTAAATGTCAGAAGAATACATTTCATTTGCAGTTTGTAAGTATGCAAATTATCAGATGTCCTTTTAAAGGTTTAGTAGGGTTTCCAGAGAAAGACATCCTGCCGCCAAGGTATTTGGACATTGGACACCATTCAGCTGTCACAATCACAGATTTTTCAGCAAACAATAATTTCATGGATATCATGAGTTTTCACAGTCTTGTGAGTCACTTATGGATGTAATATGAAGATGAACTAAAAAATTAATTCTGTTGGAATCACATTGGTCTGTAAAGGACAAGCAATCCAAGATTCATGAGTTAAGTCTCAGTTGGCCCTTGAAATAAAACAGGAGTAACAGTTGTTATTCCAGCTTCCATAGATTTTAAATCCAAATAATCTATTTGATGTTTTCAGCTTTGTATTTGATCTGAACAATGAATTTTTTTATTTATTGTTCATGCCCTCTAGTATATTTTTACCCACATGGTTTTAAATTAAACTTACTATGTGTGATTTGTAGCCTTTTGTTTGTTATATAAAATTAAATATACTGAGCACAATGCTTTCATTTGCGGCTGAATGTAAAGTGGTAGGGGATGAAGGTCAGCATCTCCAAATCCGAGGCCATGATTTCCCGCTGGAAAAAGGTGGATTGTCCCCCTCAGGTAGGGAGTGAGTTGCTTGCCCAAGTGGAGGAATTCAGGTATCTTGGGGTATTGTTCATGAGTGAGGTAAAACCAGGGCATGAGGTTGACAGGTGGATCTGTGCAGCAGCAATGAGGTTGTTGTACTGGACCATTGTGGTGAAAAGGAAGCTTTGCTGGGGGAAAAGCTCTCTGTTTACCAGTCGATCTATGTTTCAACCCTCAACTATGGTCATGTCTGGGCTGACCTGGGGTGTGAAGCTCAGACATCCAGGAGGGATTTGGAGTAGAGCCACTGCTCCTCCTCATTGAAAGAAGCCAATTGAGGTAATTTGGTTATCTGGTTAGGATCCTTCCTGGGGAGAGGTGCAAGCCCAGGACACACTGGATTATATCTCATGGCTGTCCTGGGAACACCACAGAATGCCACATCAGGACCTGAAAGTAGTAGCCGGAAAAAGAATATATGTGCTTTTCTGCTTAGCCTGTTACCTTCATGACCTGGTTCTGGATAAAGCTGTGGAGAATGATGATGATCACAAGAAAGCTCAGCAAATGTGAATGGAATGATTGGCAGGTGCCAGGTATGAATTACAACAGCATATTACAAGCCCCATTGATTCATTTGTGATCTTGGGGACTGTTTGCATTTCACAGGGTACTATTTTGCCCTATCCTGTAGTGATTTAAGCCTCTGACCCTGGATGCTTTCTATATACAAAGCGTATCAAAGCTGAAGCCATGAGTGGAGGGGACATGTTGAAAATGATTCTGCATTTGCGTTTCCAAATTTGACCCAGGGATCTCTTAGAGGACCTTCATTTAGAGGCGTCAAACATTTGCATTGCAAAACTATTTTACCATTTCTTGAAGCTGACTGGATGAAGCTAATAGAAACTTGTTTTCATGCCATCATGGTGCATGATAATGCAGAGCAAACCAAGGTGGGCAGTATTCCTTTCAGTCTCCATTAAATCAGACTTAATTCCATAAGACTGATTCCATATTCTACAAGTTTGATGTTGCTGCATTAGAAGAAAATGGAAGGTCTTTCAGGCATCAAGAACATGTTTCTCCTCTGTATTTTGTTTCACCATGTATTTTGTTTCACCATTACCATGGTTAATCAAACATTAAAATCAAAGTTTTTCCAATCCTTTTGTAATAATCATGTTTCATAACATGCTGCCCTTGTAGGAGAGATTCCGAGGCCACCTCCATTGCCACAGTGGACAGACATCAGAGAATATTTGGAATACTTGAATCTTGATGAGCCCATCATTGGTAAGGCAACTTTATGTGACTTCATGACCAAAAGTAACCACTTAAACTTTGTAAGTAAGGATGCAATTAAAGTTATACCAACTGTAATTGCCTAAATTTAGCAAGTCTTAGTCCTCTTGTTCAAATGAGTAAACCTCTAACTCTACCTACTTTCTTTGTTCAGGTCTTAGCTCCCTGATACAGGTGCCAGATTTTGTCAGTGAGGATGGCAAAACAGTGTTGAAATACAAATGCCGACTGTGTGCTGTGGAAATGGACCTTTTTAGTATGGTGGCCCATGTCGTTGGACGCAAACACCGGCAGAAATACCTTGTAAGATGGTTTTGTTTCAACATCGAGTTTCGCTAATCTCACTTTTACTCTCATCCTGTTATGTCCTGTGTGACATGAGGAGCTCACAATATTCCTCTTGGCAGGAGCTGAAAAGGCCAGACCTAGTCACATGGCAAGACAATGCACAAAAGCAGCCAGGCCTTGTTGCCAAAGCAAAAGCTGCAGTAGTTGAGAAGCAGGAGGGGTGGGGAAAACCAGAGGTATTAAAATTGTGGTGAATTTATGGTTTCAAAAATAAATAAGTTAATTTGGATAACTTTGTGTGGTTTAAATGGAAATTTGATATATTATTAATCACAATTTTCTTTCAGCCACTCAAAAGACCACAAAAGAACTTTAGAAATGTTTATCAAGGTAAGAATGTGATCTTTAAATTGATAGATTAGATTCTTAGGAAACATATGCACTGTAAAGAATTGAATGCACTATAAATTGCTTTGGATTAAAGCATCTGTCAAATGGGTAAATGTAAATTAACATTTCTTACCTTTTTTGGTGCATAGCAGGAAGTGATTCTTGGCCCGGTATTCATGAAAAGCCCTACTTTGGACAAGAGACTCGCAGGCAATCACCTTTGGTTGAAGAAGTTCACAGACAGCCACACATGGATGAAAACAGATTTGGAAGGCTCTCTTATCCTAGGGAAAAGTATGACCAATATGATAGACCTAATCCAGATGATCCAAGCAGGCATCAAAGACCATACCAAGAATGTAACGTTCAAGGTTTTCAGCAAGAAAGAGCAGAAAGAGAAGTACATGCTAGGCCCTATGTAGACCCCAGCAATGTAAGGAGACCTCCTTCTCAAGAAGGCTATGAGGAAGCAACACTTGGCAGAAGACAGTATTCTAGCAGAGGTGGAAATAGAAACAGATTTAATGACAAAGATTTTAGAATCCGTAATGCTGCTCAGCATTCTGGAGATTCAGAATATCAGGAGGAGCAAATGGAAGATAGGATGTATTTATCTTTTGGAGAAAGAGGTTCTGGTGTGGATGCTATGTCAATGCATGGCAGAAGCTTTCAAGATGAGGACAGGAGGGGAGAAGTCGGAGAATTTGAAGGAAGGACACACAGTTATGCCCAAAGACTAGATCCCAGAGGTTTTCCAAGAGCATATCACGAGGAACCAGTTCCATCCAAGAAGAAAAGGAAGAGCAGGTTCTCTGATGCAACAGCGGAGGAAATAGCACTTGCACAGAGGAGGTTTGATGACTTCCTGATCATTTAAATGTGATTGTCACATTCAGAAAATCAAGCATTATGATTTTCATGGAATCTTCCTACTATGTTTGTGTCTGTAAGAATATTGGTTGTGGTATTGTGAGAAAAATTTAAAGAAATGAAAAATGTTCTTTATTCAACTTCATACCTTAGGTTCTACAAAAGAAGATGTGTTTATATTTTAGAGTAGTATAAAAAGAGACATATTTAAATGTTTATCAAAAAGAATCCAATCTTCATTCCAGACATTCAGACGAATTCATCCACAAAGCAGGACAGAGACCACAAAACCAACCAAGAAGACCACTGATTCAAGAGAAGCACCAGGTAAAACTATCAAGCTTTTAAATACTTATAGTTATGGGCAAAAACATGGATTTTAGTATACCGTATTATGTTTTAGGATCAATAATGTCATATACCAGGCGCACATTGTGCAACTTAATAGTAGTAGTCCTTTATGATTGTTGCTTGTCAGACTGTATGCACATGATTTAACTTAATGGGTTTGTTTTGTATTATGTATGCGGATGTACTATAACATATTTTATTTAGCATTGTAAGAACAGGCTCATTGGTCTTGTCTTTATAGCTGTTTAATAATCCAGTTATGGACTCTGGAAACACATCACATTTCAATCCAAATCCTGAAAATGTTCTGGATGTACTGGTGAGTGCACATTGAAGTGAAAGAGAGTTTCCCTGATAAAGTGGAGCTTTTCATCTAACATATGTTGTATGATTACAGAATGACATTAAAATTGATAATATGGAAGATGCCAAATACCTTAAAGAAAAACTATGCACGGTTTTAAAAGAATTTCAAGTAACTAAAAGTTTAAGAGCTGAGGTAAGTGTGCAGTTTGTACAAATTCTTGAAGAATTAGTCTTGTAATAATCTTTGAAGAATTATTCTGATCAATTTTAATAAATTGTTTTCTTTGTGTTTTCGTTGATTTTAAGGGACATACTTTACAGTCTGACAGTGATCCCAGAGGGAGCAGGCTGATGGACCAGCACAGAGATGCGTATGCTGACAACCTAAGGGATGATCCAGTAAATCATGGTAGATACTTAGAAAACAAAGGATTCCAAGAGGTCAGACAATATGAAGACAGTTCCAGAAATTTTCAAGATTCCAGACAATATGAAGATGACCCTAGAATGTTTCAAGAGGTCAGGCAGTACACAGATGACCCCAGAGGTCCTAGAGAAACCAGACATTATGAAGATGACTCCAGAGATTATAGAGAGCCTAGGCGATTTGACAGGTCATCAAGTGATTTTTCCAGTGAAGAAGCAAGACAATATGCAGAAGATTCCAGAGGGTTTCAAAAGGCAAGATTTCAAGAGAACACAATAGGTTTTCCAGAGAGGGGAAGTTTTGACAATGATCTTAGAGGAAAGGCAGGACGTTTTGAAGACTATTCAAGAGCTTCACAAGATGGTCGACATCATGCAGAAGGGCTGAGAGGCACTCAAGAGCCAAAATATTATGATTTCAGGGGTTTTGGAAATGTGGATTCTGAGAGAAATTGGGATCACCAGAAAAGACATTCATCAGAGTGTTTTGGAGGCCCTGCAGATGAAAGAGATTTTCAAGGTAAAACAAAACTGCACTTGGCAAATTTTCTGGCCCTCCAGGAGCAAAATTCGCCAAAAAAGTCGCCAGGCATTTTAATCACAAACCTTGTTTTATTTTTTCAAAAACTACATGGTTTGCAACATTCCCTTGTAAGATTTCTCTTCTTGTTATTTACTATTGGTTCTCTTGTTTATAGAGAATTTTGATAATCCTCCCATTCATTACCAACCACCTCTACACAAGGACTCTGGGATGTATGCTGGGAGAGGACAACAGAGGTCACATCAAGATGTTCATCACCCTGGTGAAGAACTCTATGATCCATTCCACCCATCACCTTCACCTCCTCCGCAAGTCCCAACCTCTACCAGTCTCAACAAGATTGCCTCAACTCTTCTGGAGCTTGTGGCACGTAGATAAAATGAGTTTTAGTAAAGAGTTACTAACCAGATAGCCTAGTGTGTATCAGAATGATTAAAATGTTGAAAACTGATTTAACAATTATTTTCCATGTTACATTATGTAGTAATGTATCTTTATGTAAAATTAGGTTACTGGGAACACGCAAAAACAGGTTCAACTGTAAAAGTAGATTAAGTGAAAAGGTAAACTTATTTCTGATTTCTTCACAAATTAGTGTTAATAAGTTGACCTTTTGATAACTTATAAATTGTCACAACGGTCAACATGTATGCACTAAAGGTATGGAGTGCATGTGTG
>JAZGTK010007964.1:0-15542 GCA_036877625.1 Ambastaia sidthimunki
ACCATAACAGCTGTTAAAAAGTCGGGTTTAAATGGTACAGCTCCCAAAGGGGCTGTATATTTGTGAAATTTTACTGTTAAGAACAGTTCAAGAAATAACAAGTCAGGCTTTCTCTTGCTTGCACAATGTACAATTGTTGCCAACTTTCAAATTAAAAGACTCTTAATTTAACTCTAACAAATGATGGAAGATGTCATCACTATTCAGAACACAAGGTAAAGCCAGCTAAAAGATATGAATGCTTTCTTTGAAAATGCCATTTTTCATTCTGTTCGATGACTAGACAGCTGTCTTGATTTCTCTTGTATCATAAAAGGCTTTGAATAGTACCAGAGTAAAGCTCAAAGAAGTTCTGCATTGTTTGTTTAAAAACAGAAACAAGTTTCCATTTACACATTTTTGTTTAATAAATATTAATTATTATTATCAGATTTCATAGGCTTTCCTCCAGACTGAAGCAGATTTAGGCATTTTAAAGGATATCAACTGAAATAAATCTTTGATGAAGTCCAGTGTGCAGTACCAACTCAGTGTGGACCACATTCACTACTGTGTAGAGAACCACAGACATCTCAGGATCAAAGCAAGCTGTGGTAGAGCATTTGCTAGTCATCAACCTGCTGTAATTCAAAACTCTGATGTAATTCTGAGCAGATTTTTACACTTTTTTTTAAATGAGGATAGCAGCTTCTGCTCTGAGACTCTCTGATCTTACCCTCTGACCCCTTTGGCTCTCCATCCTGAGTCTGACTTTCAACTGAGCTCATAGTATGTACCAAAAATCAGCCATCTTAAGATTTTTCATATGCCCCATGTGCACCAGGTTAAGGATATTTGGCAGCAATTGTTGGTATGAAAATGTGGGTTCAATAAAATATTATATGTAATTTAATTCTAATCGAAGAAATACTAAACCCATGGAGTTTGTGGTCAACAGAAAATAAACAGAGTTTAAGGGTAATAGGTTTATGTTGTTAAAGACCAGGCAATACAGAAGTAATCAGAATAAACTACAAGATTGGGAAGCTCAAATGATCTGTGCAGGACTCACCACTGAGTAACTCAATCCAGCTCTGCACAGTCTCGGGCGGCTGGGTGTCTTTTATGTGCTTCAGAGCCTCGTCCAACAGCACGTCCCCCGTTGGAGCATCCGACTTGCATATAACCTAAGAAACAAAATGAGAAAAGAAATGTCACTCAACATGATAAACATCTAATGCACAAAAGCACCTGATAAATCAGGCAGAGAACTCACACGAGTAAATTTAACGTAAATGAGGTGCATTTTTTTTTCTTTAGCTCATATTTAAAACAAAATGCAATTTTAGGGTAACATCCGAGGCCAGTTTAACAAACAATTCTCACAGCAGTCAACACTAACCACACAATGAGCTTCTGACACACATTTGATATCAAAGGGCTCCCTCCTGTGGTTGAAATCGCACTGCGCATTCTAAGTGTACCGACACCAGTGTCAGTTCATGTACTGACTGACCCCTTCAGTTCACCATTAGTTCATCTTACTGCTGGCCTTTGTAATGTTTCAATGCTGTTCAGTGGAGGTACTGAAGTTTACTACTGTACTTCTGTGAATGTTTAAGGTATATTTCACCTAAAAATGAAAATTCTCTTCAATTCCTCATATTGCATATCAAGCTCCAAGAAGCGTGTGCCGTTTTCTAACCTTGACCTTGATTCTGTGCATTATGTAGGTGTAAAACGTATGTTTTGTGGTACTTTGTAGGGCTTAACCATCACTAGTCCCCATACACTTTCATTATGTGTAAATAAACAGTGTCACACACTCTTATATTTCAATTAAAAAGTCTCACCACATTTACTACTTGGTTTACTTTTTACAGCATTAAATACAGTGTCTATAATGCAGGAAAACCTTTTGTTAGATATTTTTATGATGAATTCTGCCGCTATGCCTTTTCGCCATTCAACACAGTTCTGCATCTTAACTACAATACTAAGTTTAACACTCATTAATAATCCTGATCTCACCTCACCAGTCTACATTTCTAACACACAGTAATAAATTAAGAGAATATATGCAATAGTTAATTTCCTCATACAGAATCCCACATATTTAGTACATAAAGCATACAGTTTAATAATCGCAAATATCAACTTAATATGCAGAGCCAACCTTAAGTACAGACTGAACATCTCCAATGTTCACTAAACGTGTCCCAACCAAGCCAAGACGAGGAAGAAGTTAGGAAGTGTTATTGTTGGGCAAAATGCAAAGCATCTGATCATTTTTATATTATTAGTTTTCTCTCTCTCTTGCAGTGTAAACACGACTGAGGAAGTTGAACAAAGGGGGAATATTTGATAAAATCCAGAGGTCTAAATGAATCTCACCTTCCTGGCAAGCAGATTTTTTCTCCTCATACCACAGGCCTCCAGCTGCAACCTTCCCCGTAAAGCCAACTCAATGAGCATGCAGCCCCGCAGGCCTGATGAAATGCAGTCATTCCAGAAGGAGGTGTAGCCCTTGCAAATAAACAGAGAGCAAGTCAGTAGTCATTTTCCTTTAGCATTCAGAGGTTCAGTCTAGTTTAAACACGCACACATGTAGACAAGAAATGACAAAAACGTTTCATCACGTTTTGTTGCTTGTGATACAATTCCTCTGACGCGTGAATGTTTCTGAATTACGATTCCGTGTTTTATCTTCCCGTCATTCAAATTTAAACTTCAGTTTAACCTTTATGTGAGGTGTGGCCAGTTCAGCTCAAATTCTAATGTATGAATTGAATGACAGCCAGTTAAATTTAGAATTTTGCCAAACCCAGCCAGTTACGGAGCTCATTTGCAGTGTCATGTTTAGCAGTGGAAGGGAGCAACAGATCTCTCCTTCAGTAACAAGGACTGCTTTGTGAGGGTCCAGCCTCCCATTCCAGAGAACACTACTGTGAAACAACTGGCCTCTATTAAGGTGGAAAAGCTCTGCACATGAAGTGCAACACATGCAAAAATCCCAAGAACGCTGAAATTGTTATTACACCAACCTGCACTTATAACTTGCAAAATAGCTTTTTGTGATGTTTGACAAGAGATGTAAAGTAGGAATTTTGTACTTAAGATCTATACTTTACATTAAGTTACTTTAATATAACTTGTAAATAATTAACAAATACAGTCCAATTGTGCTCACATGTCAAACACACCAATGTTGCAATTTAACATAATCGCATAAACCATAGGTCACAAGAAACACAAGAAAGTCATTTGGGAGTTTGTTTATCCGGAAATGTGGGTGTGACGCACATATAAGTCACTAGCTGTAAATACACTGATGTCATACATTAAGGTGACATCACTATATCCTGCCATTTAAACATGTCATGCACGCCCAGATTTTTGAGCCAATTGGGTTTTGAATGCAACTTCAAATTTTCAAAATAAATAAATAATAATAATATTAATTTGCACAAGCACACATACATTATATATGATTTGGCTATTTCGGTAAATGCTATAAGGACAAGTCAAGCACTTTGACATTTTAGAGAACTGTGCTCTGCATCCATTTGGGGAAGGGCCCATTTCAATTTTAGCGTGACAAAAGCTCTCTTTCAACACTTACAACAAAGTTGTATCTATCTACAATGTTATTATAACCTGAAGCATTACAGTTTTCACTGGAAAAAACAAACGTGTTTGTCCAGGGTGTCAACATACTTTTGGTATAGACACACATACATACAGAGTGACTTTTTTGGTCAAATTAATAAAGCTGTAAACACAGTAATGCTGTAAACACAGTAAATGAGAATACAGCTCCTTTAAATCACAAATCACTTAAACTTAACAAAGGCCTGTTACACTTGTTGACATGATGTACACGAAAATTCTCATTACTGTAATGTGTTCTCATTAGATTCTCATTTCCATAAAACATTATTATTATTTACTTCTTAAGCGTCTTTTCTTCAGGGAAATTGTAATTTTTTTTATTTTAAAGTGTCTTTTTATTTTAAAGTGTAACGTGGTATTTGATATTTTGGTATTTGATTTGTGAGATTTACCCAATACACAGATAGCAGTAGAATTTAGCTGTAGAATTTAACTGTAGAATTTAACTGTAGAATTTAACAATATTTGAAATCCTGAAACTGATGCCAACCACAAACGTAAGCAAATCATAGTACTGGGACAGGTCATGTTAACTCTAAATCTTTGGTTCCTGCTACTTTCCATGCAGATTTCAAGGTTACAGATCCATGCAAACAAGAACTCATGACCTTCAGTGGCCTGTGTGTAGGACTGTACATTATATTTCAGTGTGGAAGAGCTTTTACTCATCATGGAAAATGACAGTAATGTAAAAACCAGGGAATGATGTGTGAACAAGCTGTGTGAATACACCCTCTCAATTAAAGTCTCTGCATTAATGAGAAACATGCACAGTTTTGGTAGACATCCATTTTAAAAATTTCCCAAAAACGTACATACTTTAAATACAAATGTGTTCACAAATATACCCTCTAGGAACCAGTCTCATGTAAATAACCATTAAAGTCCAGGACATGTTATTATAATACATAAAAACAATCAGAGACTGTGGGCAAAGCAACATGCTCACATTTTCAATATAGCCATTTTAAAACCACTGGTGACCAACAGACATTATTGTTGAGAGTATAAATGAAAGTAGGCAGGTATTATTATAAATGGGCTGAGGGAGTCTTTATAGAGGCCAGACAATGGGACACAGTACAGTTGACTGCCCATCATAAATTCTAAGTAAGGGTCAATCAATACAGTTACAGCAGACATTGCACAACCAAACTTAATTTCGAGCCATAATTAATAATGAGGGGAATTTCTTTGCCTATTTATTTTTAATGCATAGTCAAAATAATTGGTTAACTCTAACCAGAGGAGTAAAAACCTTGTTTAAAAAAACTGACAGGATTTTTGGCTGACAGCAAATTAAAATAACAACTATTAGATGATCCCAATATTTGTCACTATAACAGGTTTTAACCCTATCAAAAGTCAGCTGACAAATATTGGTTGACACATCGGTGCAACTGTAGTTTTGTTTAGTGGCAGCAGAGATGGTGTGCCACACAAAATTTACATTCCTAAATTGTTTTAAATAAACTGTAGCCACCTATAAATGATGACTATTTTAACACTTTAAAGCAGTGGTATTAAATACAGGATTTAGATCTAACCCAAACACAAACTGTCCATCATTTTCAAGTAATCCTAAAGATCTTGATTTGGGTTCAAGCTAAACTCTTGTAGGACACTGACCTCAAGAATCGGAATTAGACACTAGCTTTACAGAATAAAAAGCAAACCTTGCATTGGTTATAAAACATTTCTTCTTGGCTTTCTGTCCAGGATGTCTGGATTACATGGCTTATTCACGATTATCTGGATATAGGTCATTGTGAGTTACAGGGACTGGGGTCTTAAAACTCTCCCCTGTCATTTTAAGCTTGACGTGGGAATGAAATGATAACGTCACAGCATTTTAATGCCACACGGGTGACCATATGCCTAAGTTCATGTAACACATTTAAAGGCACTTAAGTGTTTTAAAGCCATTTTAAACCTCAGTGATGGTTTGTTATGATAGTTTGGTGGGTTTCTGAACTTCAGCTACAGTTGAAGCTAACACCTACGTTGTATCACAGCGATAATCAACTGCGATTTCAACTAAAACGCCACCAATTTTAACATTTAAGAGGTAAAGATAAAATAACACGGTCTTCAGTTTTGCATCTGTATTTGCATCATGTTTAATTACAAACGATCAAGCGATCGTGATAAGAGATAACTGGCTAAACATTGACTACAAACACTTAAATCAAAACACAACCTCACGATCCTTTAAACCTAGCAGCAGCACTTCCTCCATCAGAGTCAGTCTCGTTTCCTTGGAGTCGCCGCTGTCATCGTCGTCCGGCTCGTCTCCGCGGCGGGGCTCGTAGTCCTCGTCGCCGGATCCGCGCTCTCTGTCTGCGGCTGCAGCGCTGCGCGAAGCCTCGGTGCGTCTTTGCACCAGGCCGGAGCTCCGCTGGGTCAGAGTACTCATCTCTCAAACACACTAAAACAAAACCTCCTTCCCAGACAACCCCTGTCTGAGAACAAACTGTCTTACTCAGTCCGATGCATATATGATTCCAGTGTGAATTGGGTAAAGGAGGGTGTAAATAGGAATTTGTTGAAGAGCCCTTCGCGACGTACAGACGCCGATTCACTCAGTTTTAATATGGCGACCAGCCCTGAAAAGAGCAGATAGTGGATGTGGCATCTCAACACTCAGGTTTATGTCTCATAACCTAGTAAGCTGCATACCTATACAGTTTGTTTGGATGCATTACTAAGTTTTGTTGAATAGGTTTAAGCTGGTGTCATTAAGAAATATTTAAAGAGTACAGATGTGTTTCTTTTCTACATTCCTGTTTGTTAATCCCAATTTTCTTGTATCTTAGTACATTCTTTATTTGGCTGTATGAACAAGCAATTTCATTAGCATATAAACTTCCTTTAAAAAACATTGGTCAGGTCTAGGCCACATTTATATTCTGAAATATATATGTTTACTCTTACTACAAAAACTTTAAAACTTTATTAATTTATTAAAACTTATCTTGATTATAATATAGCCTTTTATAATAATAATATAGCCTTTTACTAAACTCTGAATTTGCTTTATTATCCAAAACAAAGTGGCCAGGCAACAACTGACATCTTGAATCAGGGCTCTTACATTATACCTACAGATACTGAAAAGATGGAAATGCAGAAATTTGTGTAAGTACTGTCTGAAACCTTTCTGTAATGTTGTGATATTCATTTTACACGCTTTCGTTGATAAATGTGGCATCATAAGGTTTACAAAATTGATTCACCGATATGCAGTCCTTAGATTTTCTAAATATTTGTGATTATATTAATATTCAGCACTGTTTTTAATGTCTTTTTTATAGGCATTTAAAATACCTTAATATTTTAGGTCTTAAAATATGTTACAACAGCTAATTAAGCCAAGTAAAGAAATCTTAAATTCCTTTAATTTCAGTAAAGAAACAGCCATTTTACCCTCGGCCAAATAAGAGATACTAAGTGCACATAATACAATAGAGCACTCTGTCTGTGAGACACCACTGATCTCATATATAGTTCTACACTTCCTGTTTCTTTAAGTTTGGGACTCGAAATAACCACCAGGCAGCCAGAGAAACCACAAAACAGATACAATGAGAAGAAATAACTTCTCAATTACACTACAATAAACAATTATATACTCAGATGGTTAACAAGACATCTGGTGAAAACTACAGCACATAAAACAGTTTTTCTTCAGAGTCTGATCTTTGATTTCATTTCTAAATAAGAAGCTGGCTGCAGATTAAGGCTGAGACTAATGCTGTTAAACAACTTCATCCTCCTGGCTGGCCAGAATGTCAGTAAGCACAATGCTTTGCAGCAGACCTGTAGGAATAATGGGCTTGAAAGTTCGGTTGCGACTGTAAGTGAACGGGAACGCTGACATGCGCCCCGATGAACCGAATGAGAGCGGCCTGTGCTGAAGGTGCAAATGATGATCATGTTTAGCAGTTTGCAATGAGTCTCTCTGCTCCAGCACACGCTCTAAATCCTGCACCTGGCTCAGAAGTTCCATAAGCTTGGTTGTGATGGTCACGGATCCTCCACCCAGGATGTGTACCTCAGGTATCCAGCGCAGGTAACGCTGCATCCAGAGGCGGATAGCCGGTCCATCTAAACAGGGGAGCAGGAGGCCATAATAGTCCAGAGGACGTTGCTGCCAGGACTCGTAGAACTCGCGGCTGGCTGCCACAGGGGAGTCAAGAGACACCATCCAGCGGCTGATACGCTTGTTTCGTAATATCTTCTTAAGGCTGTCAGCCTCGTCTTTAAAAAAGCCTTTCTTGGGTGGAGTTTTGAAGGCTGTGCTGGGTAAGGATAACTGTCTTTGATGCTATAATTGTAAGAAAAAAAAAATCAGCAAAAATAATAATAGAGACTAAAAAGAAATACAAAGAATTGTCCTGTAGTAAATATGCACATTCTCTGACCTTGGGCTTTTGAGGTTTGCGCAGCGCTTTGTCCTGTTTCACTTTCTGTGAATACAGGGGGTTGAGGAAGAAATTCTGGGCCTTGCTGTCAAACTGCAGAGACCAGTCCCACACTGCAGGGCAACTCAGTGTGCTGCTTTGTGTTAGCGATGACTCTACCTGCCAAGACAATCAAGCATTGGCTGTTGGTGGGAGGCATGCCCAACTGCGTCAGACAGGCAGTGGCCACCAACTTCTAAGCACATGCACTGTAGACTAATAATTACATTACAGAGGCCTCTAATGCTGGCCAGCTGTTAAAAAGCAATGGGATATTTAAAACAGTGCAGCAATGTGTCTCATTCCCACAGAAAATTTACTCATCCTCATGTCATTCCAAACCTTTATGCAATTGTTTATCTGTGAAATATAAAGGCAGGTCGTTTGAAAAAGATTGTTTTGGACCCTATTGACTTTCATTGGACAATAACACTTGGAAATAAATAAACTTTAAAATATCTCCTTTTGGGTTGCACAGACGAATGAGAGTGAGTAAATGATGAAATAATTTTTATTCTAGGTGAACCATCACTTTATGCCCAAATTATAGGTCACACAATTTTGTCATCAGCAGAGTTGCTAAAACTGTGTAAGTGCAGCCCAGTTTGTCCCAGCTTGACAACTTATGTCTGTGTATTGTGTGGGATTGAAAGCACAAACAGAAGCACCCAAGCTGTTGTAGCAGCTGACATAACAGTGCAAGGATTGTATACCATAATCTGAAAAATTAATTGGAGCTAAATTTGTATTAGCCTCAACAAAGTTTTTTTTAATCATAGTAAAAACAAAAGTTCCACCTTCAAAAAACTTTCCATTTGATGGGCAGAGTTGAACAGGAAGGTGCTGAACACTGGCACATGAACACTGTCAGACAGCACAGTCAAGTAAGTCTCGGAGAACTGGAAGGCCGGGATGTGCTGCTGAACTAGCTGCCACACGCACTCAAGGAACAGGAGGAAAACCGGAGACTGACACTAGAAACAAGAATAAAATTAAAACCAAAATATGTTTCATTTACCAACTGTGTGTAAAACCTTAATGCATGTTTCATCATGTTCATAATTTTCTTCACAAAATCAAACAGCAAGATTTTCACCATGCAATAATGACCTCTTTGTCTTTCTGATGGAGGTGATTACAACGATCCAGGAAGGCATGGCAACCGGCCACCCACTCCTTCTGTACCAGGCTCTGGAAACCTGTAAGTGTTCTGTAATATGGGTCCAGCATTATCTGAACCAGACTGGAGATCACACAGCAAAGATCTGTTCCATCTTCCTCTGAAATGAATCAAGAACAAGATAATGGATTAGGGGATCCGATCTCAACATGTGAAATGTACTACAGCAGATGTTTAAAAAGTATCTAATGTTTAAAGGTGAATCGTGCAGCAATACATGCAGTCGAACTGCTGAAACAAAGCAATGTTTTCAAAATGGCAAAGTTCCACTCATTAGGAAGTTAATCTATATATATATATTGTGCAAAATATATACTTTTACATATATGTAACACACACACGTTACATATATGTAAAAGTATTTTAAACATCAGATAAACTACAAATTTCATTCTGGTGGTTGAGAGAAACTTGCTTGACCTACCTGTTATAAGGACATTTGTGTTGTCTTGTTCAAGACATTCAACCACCTCTACTGCTTTCTGGAGACATTGTCTGTTAAGAGCATTAACAGTAATAGGATGATTAACAGCTATGGAGATACTAGTAAATCCAGAATTTCCACATATTTTTATCAATATATAATCATGACTATTTTTTGACCTTGCATTTCTAATAACCAGATAAGATTTTTAATAACAAATTCTTTTTTTAATTTAGACTAATAAGATGGATAATCTTACTAGTGAATTATTCAGAACAATGTATAAACCAAGTCAACTGATTCACTGAATAGAACTATTAAAAATGATTGTGTGCTCACAAATCAGACATCTTTTTTTAGTCTTCACTTTGCTTTCTCTTTCCAGGTTTTCCCATGAGTGTGACCCCCTTTAAATCTTAGTCTTTAGAATTTTATGAATGAAAGCTGACCTGATAATGTCTAGCCATCCTGAACTTTCGAGGGAAGAGAACCACTTTACATCTGTCATCCAAAAATCAGTTGAATTATCTGAGGAACAAAAAGCTACACAGTTATGGCAAACAAAATATCCTTCATTTAATATTTATGAGGATTTTGTAGCAAAAGAGAGATAAAAGTGTATTATGTGACTCACCAATAAGAAAGAACTGTTTGAACTTGGTATATGACTGCTGGATGTCTTGAATAGTAGGAAGTGATTCTGAGAGGTCCTCTGTTTTTACGGAGTAAAGATAATTATGTGCGACTGCATTTATCATTCTGCAAACAGTAAACCATAGAGAAGTTCTGTCAATGTAAAAGTAATGTTGACAAGGCAATGTTTTTGCAGTGGATACAATGTTTCATGACCATTTGGTCCTTTGGTTGGATAGAAAGGGGAAAAACAGAGAGGTACAACATACCATTACTAGATAACATGCTGGCATATTGTTCTCTGATAAACTGTGTACTTGAGTGTCAAATGAATTCCCACATATACAGTAGTGTGTGACTAGCAAAAAGCACAGATTCTTTAAGCAAAGATACAATGAAATAAAACAGCTATTTTTACGTACGTGTCCAAATGCTTTTGTAAATCCCCGTCGTCCTGTGTCACAGGCGGGAAAGATGCTTTGAACAGTGCACAACCACTATGATGAGACCAGCACCAGATCTTAAAAAAGATTTTTTTTTATATAACATAAAAAGTTATTAAAATATTGGTGGAGTCAGTTTTAAGAATTTGCAAATACCAGTAAAGTAGAAAATGCCATTGTGATTCATAAAAGTATCTTGGATAGAATTCTCTGTCGTCAATACTTTAATAAGTTAATACTGTAACAATAATGGATAATAACTCACTGGTAATCCCTTTCCCTGATGGCTTAACAAATCCTCTAGGGTTGATGGAATGACAAAGTACTTTGGTAACCTGAGGATCATTCAGAGAATCACTTTTTGTTATACGTCTGTTTTTGTAACAAACAAAACATTTTGACTAAGATGTCTATGAGAATAATTCATTCATATTCATTTTAATTGTTGTGATGTAAACAGGTAACTGAGTGGGTGTGTCCTTGGGTGTGACATGCTTTCACATAAACTAGTTTAAACAGCATTTTTCTAATTCTTTTCTGATTAGTATGTATGTATTGTTTAACTCCTTTTTAATTGAGACTGCATGTAATATTAGTACTTTTTCATTATGTCACATCCCAGCATAATTTACCTTGGAGAGAGTTCAAAGGTCTCATTTTCAGTGACTAATCTACATTTCGCCTTGGTCCGTTTTATTTCCTGGGTCCAGTCCTCTGGTGAGTCGAACATAATTGTCTCATGTTTCCTCTGCATTTCTGCAAACCCATCAGTTAGCATACATCACATCTATTGTTGTTGCAAAGTTAATTAATGAGAGTCATATTTGTTTAGGTTGCATCTTTTAAAATGTATACAACCTCCATGACATACTATGACTATACTTGATATACAATTTTTCACTACTATAACATAAACCTGTATTCTAAATAAACCTGTGTCTTATGAAATCACCCTTATTTTGAAGTACTTGCATTACGTGCATTAGAAATTAGATAAAATATTAAACGATGTAACAAGTTTTATATGCTAAAAAACTGTCTAAATACATTCAAAATGAATGATAATCTCGAATATTTAAGAAAAGACTGATAATTGTTGTTTTGGACATTTGTTGGATTTCAGTTGTAGAAATTGATTAAAATTCAGCAGCTGGTGCTACAAGAATAGTGTTGGATATATGTTGTATATATGTGATATATGTAGTGTTGGATATAGTGTTGGCCTAAAGCCAAATGCACATTGTATGATTTTGGCCACGAATTGGCTGTCTGAGACAAATTTTAAATATCATAAAAGATTCCTGGAATTCTAGGCCAAAATCTGTAGTCTTTGATTGTTAGTTTGACATGTTCCCTGATTAATGATTGTTGCTATCAGATTTTTCTCCAATAATGTTCTGGCAGTGACATAAATTTTGAGACACAGTCCTGCAGTATGACTTATATGACAAATTCAAAAGAGAAACAAATACAATTCACAATTAATGACCAAGATCTACATATATCATAAAGATAATATGACAACATAAACCTCCAGACAAGTCTTTGCGTGGGTCTGTTTTTTCTAAATAAATCTGTTTTCTAAATTATCWGTTTTTTTTCTTGTCTGTCGTACAATCTGACATTAACAACAACTGAGATCCCACAGTGTGACGTGGCTTATAGCTGGGATCATGTTCCTACATTGTGACAAGCAACAATAGTCAAGGACCATTAACAATTGTTCAAGGTGCGCCCGGCTTAAGTGTAACTTTAGACAGTTCTCCTGTTCTTAAGCATGCTGTTCAGCATACAACAACCATAACACTGATTAAAGTCAGCTCTCTTTAATCATCCACTGATACAATGAAAATTAAAAATATAAACTTAAAACTTCTAAAGGGGTTAGGAGAGCATAAATCTGTACCTGGGCTTGATGATCCCTCATAGGAAAAAGCAAAGACACATTTTAGAGATTTCTCCTCCAAACAATGGTGTGCAATACCTTTAAATATCTAAAAAACAAACAAATACATAAGGAGATACGTAACCCTCATTTACGCTCATTTATGCTGTATCTTAGTTTCTGATGTTAAAAAAAATTACCTTCTTGGCATCTTCTTCCTTGGTGTATGTTAAACAGAACTGAAACACTCTCAGATCTTTGCAGTGAATGATTATTTTGGATGGACATTTGTTCTTCACAAGGCCTCCTGTTATCAACTTCCTCTTTTCATCGTGAACTTACAAGAAATGAAATGTTTCCCAGAACTCAAACATTTGCACCAAAATGACTATAAATATTATGTGCTTCATTGCTTCAATATAAACATATATATATTTATTACCATTATAAATAATTAAAACATTATTACCACCATAGATGTGGTCCACAAACATTAATGGAATGTCATTTTCTCCATAGAGTTTGTTCTTGAAGTTCCTGGTCTGAAAAAAAAAAATCAACATCAACACTTGCACTACATATGTTGACAGAAATGCTATATTAATACCGTAACCACAATACAGGCACTTGCTGTTGTCTTGCTTAGTGTGCTGTATTCATTAGGTGTCAACACACTTCACTTCCTATATAACTACCCTCAGACATAAGCCTGAGAGTATCCTATAAACCTCATGATGCCAACCGGCTTTAGCATGGCGTGTAACTTAGTATGAAGTATAACTTTCTGCAGCCAAACTGTTTTGCAATCTTTTAAGATACAGATAAAAGCTCAGTACTGTCTAAAAACACTGATATCAGTTGACATCATTTATTGAAACACTGATCCAAAGGCAGAATACCTGGCGCATCATGAATGCCTATATTAAGCTGTTCTTAATAACTTAATAAAGTCACTCGTTTCCCTCCAAACTGCCAATGAAACACAGTTACACACACAAGTTCCTCAAATGGCAGCTAAAGTGAGAGCACTCAGACGGCACAGTTCCTCATGCAAGTCTCTGTGCATGCACTTAGGCAACAGCTCATACCGAAGTTTAATTTTACAAGTCTCCAATTTCTGCACCATTAGCAAACAGAACAGTCACAGACATTTTCCTGAATGAAAACATCTGATGTTTGCTATGAGCCGTGTCGCATGCACTCACAATCTCCTCCTGCGACGTCTCATCACTAATGAACGTAACACGAAAATTGGTGCAGGACAACGTGCCAAAGACACCACGCTGAGAGAGATCATCCTGGGTGTATTTGAGAATGGGGTTGGCACTGCAGAACACCACTTCTCCTAAATAGCAAATGAATTGAAAATGCATGTCAGTTATATTAACAGTGCCAGTATAATAAAAAAGCTTGTGGTACAAGTCTGCTTTGTCATGAGCACAGCTATTTATAAATATGTCAGTAAAAATGGTCACATGTATATGAAGTATGTGAAGCACTTTTCTGTATCTGATAAACCACAGGCTGCAATTACACTAAATGTGATCTTTCACATTTAAAGTCTAAGTTACAGAACAACTGGTCTGAATGTAAACGCACACCCATTGTGGTTTTAAACAGACAGACCATAATTTATGTCCCTACTTACAAAAACAATGCATTTAGCAGTACATTTGTTGATGGTAAACTGACTAACTGATGTTCAGGTTATAAAGGAAAAATGAATGGAAAGCTTCATATTTACCTGGTAGCAAATCAGGATGTTTCTCTTTCTTTGGTGGGTCTTTCTCCAATTTTATTTCCTAACAAAAACAGAAGTGACATAACTACGCTATAAATGGAACACTTTATTATGTAAATGAGTCATACACAAGTATTACAGGATAACCCAGATCCCTAATGTCAATTATATCACATTTTACACAAGACTCACAAAGTGAGTGGCAGATGCTGTGTCAGTAAATAACTGACAAGACATAATTATACTCCAACTGTTGCTGTAAGTTCATATAATAGGCACTATATGAGAAAGACACTGTCATACATCTATTACAATAACGTTGCATTGTTGAATCTCCTATGACAACAAAATCAGCACCATGTGATATCCAGCAAGTTTTTCAACTTCAGTGTTTAAATGTGGTAATGTCCCCTGTTCCTTTTAAAGTAAGAAAGATTATGTCCTTACAGTCATAAAAAGGGTAATGTGAGTTAATAATACATAAATTAACACATTAAAAAGTTCATTAAAAGTTCAATGAAAACAAACAGGACAAATAAAGGAATAAAGTCATCAAACATCGTGGCTGTCATGATGCCAGCTGCAATTACAACAACCAAAATGTCAAACGGTCACATGTATTTGGGACACTCCTTTCCCTTTTGGCTTCATGGGGCAAAAAAACTCTGCTTTTGAAACCTAAGACGCAAAAGTACAGCAAAACAGATCACAGTGGGTCTTCATTAATATCCAGCCAACAAAAATGAGCCAACCAACTGATCTTCAGAGCAGAAAAGTCTCCACAAAGACATATTTTTCCTTCTGTACTTACCTTTTTATTGAATAGTACTGTTATGTTTGTAAAAGCCCTCTACCTTTTAACATATAATGTCTCCATTCACTAACCTCATGTGTACCAAACATAGGAACGTTTGCAATGGACAAAATGGAACACTGTGAAAAACAGAGTTGTTTCCATCTCCCTATTGTTTTTAGATGGAGTTTTAAAAATTTATTTCCAAAAGGCTTTCATTAGTGAACAATTAGAATACACATCTCTATTGTCCATCATAAGGGGTCGAGACTCGAGACACAACCCATGACATCTAATGGAAGGCGCTATGTCTCTCAAACACACACACA
>JAZGTK010007965.1:0-17362 GCA_036877625.1 Ambastaia sidthimunki
GGTTCAAGTTTAGATACAGAATGACCCGTTCAGGTCACAGGTCGGCTCCCTCTTTATCCCAATCTTCCCAGTATGGTTTATTTCTCCACTTGGTGTGCCACATTGTACGCCTCTTCAAAGCTATTCACCACCTGTAACAATAAACTGAGGATACACGCACTACTCCAAGGTCGCAGTATGTAGAGCTGTATGGCTTGTTTGGGAAAAGACTTAAAACATGATGCTAAGATGTGCTGTCTCAAAAAAAAAGTGCAGTTAGGTTAAAGTTATGACATGAATTGAAGGTTTTACTTATAAGTTTAACATAAATAGACAGGCATATTGGCCCTGTCTTCATGGATATAGAAGCTAAAGTAAATTTTAATACAGATTCACACATTTATATCAAATCATTAGTCATAGCATAAAAACATGATTTATTCAAATCATTTTAATTACTTGGAGGATATATATTGATTGGAATCAGATTTATAAGTAATCAAAAACACTCAAAAGGATATTCAAGAGGGTGGAGAGTAGAGCCTCAGGAATCCACTCCTTCACTTTCAAAAAGGTTTTTTTAAATAAATACTGTTTATTGGACAAGTCACTTATTGGCTAGTCGGTTTTGAAAGCGCCCCTCGATTGAGAAAAATAAACCTACAAATGACTTATTTGTTGTTCACACTGTACTGATTTAGCTGTAAAACAGCCATTAGATTGATTGCGCTGATGTTGCTTGACTCCAGCTCTTCTCACGTATGTTTCCTGTTTATGTGACTTGTTGTTGTTTGCAGGTGTCTGGCTTTAATGCCGCTCTCATCTCTTCAGCAGAGGCAGCTGAAGTGCAGCCTCAGGACTCCAGTCAGGTTCTGGGGAATGGCAGCGTGTCAGTGTTCTCCTCTTCTGTTTCAGGAGAGGAGCAGAGCCGAGGGCGGCTTGATCGCAGCACCTCCTATCAGCTGACTCCTGACGGGGACAGTCTGAGCAGAGAGAGATCTCACCACACTCTTGCCGATCTCAAACGGCAGAGAGCAGCCGCTAAACTGCAAAAGCATCCCGGGTCTCTGTTACCTGCGTCCGCAGGCCCCCGGGACGAGCTCCTTGTCCATGAGCCCGTCACAGAAATGCCCCAGGGGTCGCAAGAGGCCCCTGCATCAGTACAGGACGAGACCCCTAACGCTGTATACTTTACCCCGTCGAGTGGAGACCCTCCTTTACTGAAGCTGAGGGCCCCAGAGGAGGACACCACCAACACCAAAGAGCCGTGCTGTGGGCTGATGTAGAAGCAGTTAGAAAACACCATACATTTCATATCAGTTATGTGCATGAATGGAACTTATCTGTCAGTATGAGAAAATGAGTCTTTCTGTGGAATAAACTGTCTGCATTTTTAACACTAATATGTCTTACATTAGGGGATGCTCGTCCACAAATGACCATCATCCACACAACCTTTGACTGAAGAGCATAAATATAAATGAAAACAAACCTAAAGAAAGTGCTCAGATGAATGATGTAGAAATGTAGACTGATGAATAAACAGAACCTGAGCGCTTTACTGCTCAGACAGCATGCAGATCTTCTGTTATGTAAACACAGTATGCTGCTTATTTCTGGTCCCCTACGTGAACAAAGCACTTTCTCTTTCCTAATGAATGACGTGGTTTGTGCAGTTTGCATCTTTATAAAGGATGCAGTTCAGCTGAGCTTCACTGCCGTTGGTCCGTTCAGACCTTCAGAGATGTTTGCAAGCTTTTGCTGAACATTAAAGGTCCTGCTGCAGAATTTCAATGAGCTTTAGTTCAGAAGTTTTACTAGACCTTTAAAACTCCAGCATTTCTTCAGCCACTGTGAGGAAGATGAAAAGTGTGTTTCAGATTGTTTACCAGAATGTCCACATGTGAGTTTTTGGTAAACAAGAGCTACACACTGTCATCCAGCCTCTTAAGTGTCACACGTCATTATTTGCTGCCGTTGACATTGTTTTGAAGGTTTTAAATGTTAATAAATCACTTATAAATTCAAAATATATTGAAGATCATGACAATGCACTGCCTGAGATCAAATTGAAATGTTAAAATGAAATATGTCAAAGAAATATTCAAAGATAGATTTTTGTAGGAGAACTTTTGTATCCATTTCAGAATGAAGCTCCTCAGAATTCCATCCATTATCTTACATGTTCATCTTTACCTGCTGATTGCCTTTATAACAAACGTGCTATAAATACATTTAAATAGTGCAGTTTTGTTGATTTTTTTTATTTAATAAACTTTGTAAATGTTTGTGTAAATGTTTACCTCTTGTAAATAAATATATGTACACTCACATTCATATACACTTTTTTAAAAAATCATTCATTGGCATGATGCACGAAAACAGTGAAACAGAGAAGCGAAATCCCCCTCCTATTTTACAGGTAGAGGTTATACTTTATTTTTCAGACTTCAAGCTGCCTTGTAACACAGCAAATCACAACACAGCAGCAATTACATGCCACAGCACTACAGCACCACCACATGCAGCTTCTCTGAAAACAACGCCTAGGGGCACATAAGGGGGGCATTTAACTCGTGGCATTATGACTGCAGTAGTTACACCTCAGCCCTTATGACCAAACATACAGCTCAGGTTTGGTCTTAATCACAATGCGTGCAGAAAATATAAGACATTTTCTGTTTCTCTTTTTTCCATAAATTCACTGCCTTGCCATAACAACACCGTTTGAGATATCATAAATCTGTTTACAATTTACCATCTTCAATGTTTGTCCTTTATTCTGACTTCCGATAAATTTAGGAGGACTCTCTTAAAGTTTGTTTAATACGTTTAAAGTACCATACATTCCCTCTGCCAATTGGTGGTGCTATTATTGCACCTGACAAAAGCCACCTCTATGTCATCAGTCCGTAGGACCAAAAATACCGCTCAGGTCTGAATGACATCACGCAGAAGATATAAGACGCTTCCTGTCATTGCATGTTCACCAAGTTTGGTGACAATTTGGTCTGCAAAGTGTTATGCATACCAAGTTTTGTACAGATACATGCATGTATATATAATATATGCACCATCTTTTGTGCCCCAGTGGCTCCTCTGCCCAGTCCATGTTCCAGCCTTTGCCAATTCTGACGTGTGCCAAATTTCAAAAGTTTTTGAGCATGTTACGGGGCCCCAACACCCCTAAAACTTGGGAAAAAAATACATAAAAATAATAACAAATGCTAAGAAAAACAATGCAGTATGCTGTCAAAATAAATCTTGAACAGACTGTCTGTGGTATTTGGGGCAAATAATGAATCATATACGGGCCATCCTAGTATCGAAACGGCTTTTATCAAATTGTTTGTTTTAATATCTTGACAAATCTTTAATAAGTTATTTACTCTGGTAAATTCCAGCTTTGTGTCTGTGGATATACTGGCTTGTCAGTTTTAGGCTGAAGTTTGATGAAGTTGCAGGTAGACAAAAGAGACTGACTGACCTACAGCGGCACCAGTCTTGATCCGCATGTTACTGACTGCTGAATGAAAGTAGATTAAAACCAGCCAGTGAAGTCTCTGATCAGGATCATATGTTTCTGAAAAATGACATTATAAATGGCCCTTAAAAGAAACACACCATGACTACTTTAAAGTCTGAAATCTTTCGCCTGCTAACGTGTCCTGTAGTGTGTTTGTTACTGTGTGTTCTGATGAGAAAGTTTCCGTGAGGTTATGTGTGAAGGGCTGGACTGTTTGACAGCAGATGCAGCTGTTGAAGATGACGAGGAATATGGCTTGTGTTAGGCTGCTGACGTACGGCAGCATTTGTACATTTTGTCACAGTGAAATGAGACACGAGAACAGCTGGTTCTTCTGTGCTGACTCTCGTCCATGTCACATCACATGCCCACCAAGATCAAATTTCAACAGAACTCATGTGTTCTACCTCCTGAGACGACACAATCCAAATAGGCTAAAGACGTCTGAAAAACCTTCCTGGAATAGAATGAGATGTGGCAGAAGGGCTGTGAGGTCATATGACCAAAAGCTCTTCACATTGATGGAGTTTCAATGTCAAACTGTAAACAGGAGAGACAGAGAGAGAGAGAGAGAGAGAGAGAGAGGCGAGAAAGAAAAGAGCAAAAACAGATTGAGTATCTGGAATACTGATATCAGGGACCGGACACCATCAAATAAGGTAATGTACAGTTACATTGTGTGTTTCAAACCTCAGTGTGTGGTTGTTTTGCAAAAATAAGAAGTGAAGTTAAGTGTGCGACAAGCTGTCATTTGATGGCATGATATTGCAATTATTTTGACATTCATCTTGACCCTTTCGATTACTGAAGGTCAGTTTTTCAATGAAGTTTATCATTGACGTGTCGCTACAGTCTGTGTTTCTGAAAACTTTCAGTCTGTGTATTGTGAAAAACACTGATTTGATTTCATAATTTTTGCTAAAGGTCAAGATTACTAAACTTGAGTCAGGCCAGTTTATTGCTAAGAATGACATGACATGACAACCACAAAAATATCAAGTATTTCTTCTAAGACTCCTAAACCTTTGAAGTGCTTTTAGCAAACAGAGCAGGGAGCTTCAGGCAGTTCTGACACAAATTGCTATGATTTCTCAAACTGATTAGAATTATAGTTTTTTTAAATAAACAATTAAAGACCTTAAACCTGCTTAAAGTAACACAATAGAATATGTTGGCAACATGCTAACAATATCTAGTATGAGCAAAGTCTAACTACCTAGCAACTATACAGCAACCAACCTATCAGTCTGTCTGTCTGTTTGTTATATTGTTTCAAACTTTCAGACTGTTCGAGCACTGAGGTGCAAGGACCCTATTGTATTGCTCCGTTTATTGGGGCCCAAGCAGTGAAAGTGGAAAGGGACCTATTGTTTTTCTGAGGATTATTATTAGGGCCAAAGCAACTATTGCTTTCCTTATAATTATCCTTTCTTCCCTCCCTGATAATTATCATTATTATTATTATTATTATTGGGCCCAAGCACTAAAAGTGCCATATTGTTTTCCTTAGGATTATGTATTTGTTGTTATTCTTTTTGTGCCCCTTAACATTCTTAAAAACTCTTGAAACTTGGCACACACATCACAGTCATCAGCCATTAGGCCCAAGCAAAGGCTGCCACATGGGCAGGGCAGGCACAAAAAGATGATGCATATATCATGCACGCACCTGGTGTGTAGGTAGGTGTATTGGTCTTGTCGACCTGAACAACTTTGTCACAAACACCCATTAGCTTCACCAAACCGGAAGTTGGCCATTTTAGATTTTCTGAAAAGTGCATACACTTTTAAATATGATTGTCACCAAACTTAGGGAGCATTATGACAACTACTGCATAGTTTTTTTATATCACAAACAGTGTTGTCATGGCGAGGCAATACAAGTATGGTGGAAAATGAGAAACAGGAAGTGTCTAAAATCTACAGCATGTATTGAGTTATTAACATCACATTTGGCAAATATGTTTGGTGTGGTGGGCTTATAACATTTATATGACTGTTGTAAGTTACAGGCATAGTGCCAACTGGCAACAGGAAGTGCATCACTTCAAACAAACTTTAAAATACTGAACTTACATTTAGACAAATCACTTCAGTCTTGGTCATAATAATGCAGAGACATGACTGATGTAAAGTTTTAGAAGGATTTGTGTTAAATGAGGTTGTCATGGTAATGCACCAAATTTAAAACTATATTGAGGTGTATTTGAGGCCATTAACATGCTTAAAATGGCATGAAACTTGGCACACACATCATACTGGTTTGCCGTTAGATGTGGGTAAAAGCTTAGACATGGGCATGTTGAGGAGGCTCAGTAGTGCCCCCTTTTGTTAGGGTTAGTTTTACCTACAGGCACCGAACTTGGTATATATATTATGCCAGACAACTTTCAAAATTAAATTTATTAGCTCTGCCCAACAGAAAGTCAGCCATTTTGGATTGTTATGTGGATTTTCTGACAATTCCAGGCTTTGAATAAAATTAAATAGAATTAAATAGAATAGAATTAAATACTCCTCCTAGGGGATTTATAAAATTGTCAAATATTACATATATCTCTGATGTTGGCAAATATTATGCCAAGACACCGAAGATGCTAAACTGTGATAGTATTTTTGATATCTCGAATAGTGTTACCATGGAGAGGCAATGCATTTATGGCAATAAATGGAACAGGAAGTGTATCATCTGCATGCATTGAGTGATCTACATCAAACTTGGGAGATAGGTTGTGGTTTTGTGGGCTGATCACGATGATAAAGCTGTTGTACGCCACAGTTATAGCACCACCAACTGGCAGCAGGAAGTTTGTCACTTAAAAAAGACTTAGAACAGACTTTAAAATAATCCTCAATTATTTTCTGAATTAAATGCATGTGACAACAATGCATCGTTTTCTGAGAAGCACCAGGTGGCGATGGTGCTTCTGTGCTTGGGCCTGTCATTGCTGCCTGCGGCTGTATTTTTTATTATTGTTTTTATTTATACTTTTTTACTCTCACATCTAACGCAAACACATATCTAACGTCCCAATACCTACAAATAGGTTCTTACTGGAAAACGCTAAAACCAACAGGAAGTCAGATATTTTTAATTTCTCTTACTTTTTGTGCAGATTTTGGCATCTCCATGTGTTTTATTTTTAATAAACTCCTTCTGGAGATCAACATCCTATTTAGTCAGTGTAATCTAAATGCTAAACAACAAAGCTTTTGGGTTTTCACCGAAGGGTGCGTTTGTGGTTATTTCTCTTATTTCCCTGTAATCAATACGCTCATCTGGTTGTGGTTATGTGCTGTTACACCAGAGCTATTTTGGAGAGGAACGCACAGAGATAAAATGTGTGAAAACAGTGTCAATCGGCAGGAGAAAGTGCTGACAATGGACACCATAAATCCTCACGTGAAACGTGTAGAATACGCGGTCCGGGGTCCCATCGTCCAGAGGGCCGTTCAGATTGAGAAAGAAATCAAGACGGTAAGTGTGAGTTTATCTCACGGCGGTGTTGACACACGTGCAAGGTGGAGCGCAACACAGTCACAACACTCGCATTTAGCATTTGTAAAGTCACTACCATAAACATGGTCTATAAACAGACATTTTTTTTGTTAGTGAATGATCAAACCGAGCGTTTTATCTTGTATCTTTCATCTCGGTGTTTCGGGAAACTCAACTAAGCAATGCACCAGACTGAAAATGAATCAGATTTCTGATGTGCTTTCTTTCATTAAAACTGAGAGAGTGACTAGGCATGTTGATTATAATAAGTTTATAATTTATAAAAAGTTATTAAGTTTTAGTAAAATACTTTAGTCTCTCAAAATATAGAAATCTTTTTTAAACTGGTTATGACATACACCGATCATATACATGCTTACACACATTTTGATATTTTATGCTGACTTTTGCTCCCTTGCATTGCTCAGTCATTTGAGAATTGGACCCTCATTATTGTGCAGTTCTGCTAAATTCTTATAACGGTCCTCACATGCCAGTTCGTTATCAGCTGCAAACATGTGTTTTCTGCTGCAGGTCGATTTTAGTTCCCTTTTAAATATATTACAGCTGAAAAAAACTAATTTTCTTAATGCATTAATTTGCAGTAATAAATGCATGTCTAAAAAGTTTGCCAAACGTGTCATTCCTGGCCATGGAAGGATCCCAACATTAGGGGTGAACATTAGGGTTGTTTTTTTTTTTTTTTTTTTAAATGTTATAAAATATTTGTATATGTTATATTCATAATTGAAGTTTTTTACTTGTACACTTGTTTCTTGCTCAATCACATACATTTAATACTTATTTCCTGTGCAGAGGTGTTACAATCATAAGACCAGGTGTTTAAATTGAAGTCTCAAAGGACAAGAAGCAGCTAAACTGTTTAAAGATCAGGTGGCTCATATATTGTTGAAATAATTATAATAAGTGAAAATAAGCATGACCCTTTCAAAAACACTTAACACACAAATGATCATTCATTTAATGAGAATAATGCACAGCTTCAGAGTGACATGCATGAGTTACATGGACTGTTAATAATGATGATACACTAGCAGTCCGTGAGAAGCTGAGTAGAGTGAGGGATGATTCAGAGAAAACTAAACACATCTGCTCTGGGAGTAGAAAGTCATTTCTGTTTGACAAAGAAGGTTTATCTTCTCTCAGTCTAATAAACAGAAGCTCTTCTAATAGTCAAGCACAAATCGTTTGTTTTTCTTCATCCCTCTGTGTCTCTCTCTATCATTTTAATGTCCTGATATTCAATAACTGAATCATCACTGTAGGGTATGAAGAAGCCCTTCACAGAAGTAATTAAAGCAAACATTGGCGACTGTCACGCTATGGGCCAGAAACCCATTACCTTCTTCAGACAGGTGTGTTTCTCAGATATTGTACACGTCACATTGAATTCTGATCATAAGTTCCTGTACATACTTATGTGTGCTCCATTCATTTGTCAGGTTTTAGCACTGTGCTCCTACCCAGATCTTCTTGAAGACAGCAAGTTTCCAGAAGATGCCAAAAGTAGAGCACGTCGCATTCTCCAAGCATGTGGAGGAGAAAGTCTTGGTACTAGAAAGTCTTTTCAATTACACATTACATTCTTTATATAAACATTAAACCGATCATTATTTACCTCTTTGCCTCAGCTGTCACCAACAAATTCACAAATAACACAGTCACTGCAGGAAGATCTCAAGTCTTCAGATCCATAAGTTCTTTCTCAATGACAACAGTGAGGCCAGGAGACTCTGTGTGTTCCTACAGTGTGTTTTAATTCTTTACAGTGTAAATCTCTGTGGTGTGACACCACAATCAGACTTACCACACCATCACTGATACTGAGAGGAAGTGCTTTAAATAGCTTGTGTGATTTTAGTAGGTTAGGCTTCATTTATAGAACACCTACAGTGTTAATTTGGTAGATATTGCAGTTTTCCTAAAAAACGGAGGAGTGAATGTGGTCAAACATTGTGCTGTTCCTGGAATATCAACACTTGAAACTTGAAACATTTGGATATTATTTTCAACAAGATTTGCGATCACTTCACTGTAGGGTAGGCAAATTTTAGAGGCTAGCAATAGTAAGCTAAAGTCCCAACCCTCCTCTGACGGTCTGAAAACCTGCTCACCATCCCAGACAAAGTTTCACTTGCATGGTCAAATACTCTGGTTTCAGACACTTACTGGTGAGATTTTGTGGGCTTCAACGTGCAACATGTCTGACCACAAGCCATTTAATTCCTATCTTTGACAACTGAACATATAACAATTGTTTTTCTTATATCCTTCAGGTGCTTATAGTGCCAGTCAGGGTATCGAAATGATTCGAGAGGACGTTGCTCGTTACATTGAACGGCGAGACGGAGGAATACCATGTGACGCTGACAACATCTACCTCTCCACAGGAGCCAGTAATGCAATTGTGGTAAATTAGTATTAACAATAAATCGTACCATAGACAACATGACAAGTACATTTGAAAGATACTGGAACAATTCAGCACCAGTGAAACATAAAACAGCCAGCAGTCCCCACAAGGGAAATTGATTATTAAACATACTATGATGCTTTTTTTGAAAAAGTAAAAATACTTTGGTTGCAAAGGTTTGCAAAGGTTTCTGTGAGGGTTAGGGGATGGAATATACAGATTGTACTACTTCTCAATGTACTAAAAGTCATTATGTCTATGGAAGGTCCTTACAAAGATAGCTGTACAAACTTGCGTGTGTGTTTCAGACCATGCTGAAGTTACTGGTGTCAGGTGAGGGAGCTTCTCGTACAGGAGTCATGATCTCTATCCCTCAGTACCCGCTGTACTCTGCTGCTTTGGCTGAACTAGGTGCAGTGCAGATCAATTATTATCTGGACGAAGACAACTGCTGGAGTTTGGATGTGAAGGAGTTACATCGCGCCCTGCAGGATGCAAAGAGTCACTGCAGCCCAAGAGCTTTGTGCGTTATCAACCCCGGCAACCCCACAGGTGTGGCAACATGTCAGTCACTTTTACTGGGCTGACCATAATAAGACAATAAGAAATTATTACTGTGACTAAAAGAATCTATATAGGCACACAAACACTAAACTGTAAACAGCCCAAACTGCCTAATAAAATTGATTACCTGAAAAGTCTTAATTAAAACCACAAGCTTTAGAAGCTAAATTGTAAACCAGCATAAGGAGGTCCTGACATTATTCAACAGGTCAAGTGCAAAGCCGGCAGTGTATCGAGGATGTGATACGATTTGCTGCAGAAGAAAAACTTTTCCTCATGGCTGATGAGGTTATTTCATTTCATTATACAAATATTGTTGTATATGATCACATAAACGTACATGTAAACACAGGTGGATAATAATGTCAGTTTGTCTTCTTATATCCAGGTTTATCAGGACAATGTTTACGCGGTCGGGTGCCAGTTTCACTCGTTTAAGAAGGTTTTGTTTGAAATGGGGCCAGAATATTCTGAGAGGGTGGAGCTGGCGTCCTTTCACTCGACTTCAAAGTGCTACATGGGAGAGTGAGTGTCTAAACACTGCATGTGTTACTGCATGTGTTTCTTGCATGTGTTACTGCATGTGTTTCTTGCCTGTGTTACTGCACGTGTTTCTTGCCTGTGTTACTGCACGTGTTTCTTGCCTGTGTTACTGCACGTGTTTCTTGCCTGTGTTACTGCACGTGTTTCTTGCATGTGTTACTGCACGTGTTTCTTGCATGTGTTACTGCACGTGTTTCTTGCATGTGTTGTTACTGCATGTGTTTCTTGCATGTGTAACTGCTAAATGATGTACATTAGTAGTATTGATTGGTGATACTAAGATTTGAGTTGAATGAACTGATGATAACTAGAACACAACTAAACCAATTTAAATCACAATCACAACTGATTTTAAATAAATGGACATGCATCAGAAATACCTGTCACTGTATGTGAAGGTTCGTACCACTCAGTAGTCTATGAAAGATTAATGTATTCAGACTGCCTTCTAAAACAATATGTACTGTTTCTGAATCAAATTTTCTGAATCACTTTTTCTGACATTTAGTCAATAAGCACCGAGAGAGGTACAAGCCTTCTCACACAGTAGCTTGCTCGGTTTCTGAGGAGCTAAACCATCTGAAACCTTGTAGGTAATTAGTAGAATTTTGAAGTTTATTTGATGCTTAACAGGCAGCCAGTGCAGTGATGACAGAATTGGGCTAATATGGTCATAATGTTTGGTCATAACTCTGTCTTGGTGTCATGAATGCATGAATTAACTATCAATGTTTGACATAGATAGCATGTGTTGTGATTTTAATAATTTAATAATAATTTAACTTGAATGTTTTTAACGTTTTCAAAGATTTCAAAGATTTTAAAAGATCTGGAGAACGAGTGTAACCCTCACCTTTCTTTTAAACACTCCTATGCTGTATGGACTACTTCTAGTTTTGTTAGCTACCAGTTACGCTTCATTTTCAAGCTGCTCGTTATACCACGGCATTGGACTGCACAGTTATCATCACAGTCAACCTTGTAGTGGTTGTTTTTTTTTATTTCTACATACATTTTAGGCTACTTTATTTTTAGTGTGAAGGTATTTTTTATTTAGGCATGTTTAGTGCCGGCATAGTAGATGTTTCACCAGCGCTTTTGAAGGGCTTTTACAGAGCTAAATGGAAGTATATATTTCCTGTTTGCTGTCTCTCAGATGTGGTTTTCGAGGCGGGTATATGGAAGTGGTAAATCTGGACCCTGAAGTGAAAACTCAGCTAACAAAGCTGGTTTCAGTGCGGCTGTGTCCTCCAGTGCCTGGACAAGCTCTTCTAGATGTGGTGGTCAATCCACCCCAGCCACATGAACCCTCCTATACTACCTTCATCAAGGTTTTCTTCTGCCTCCCCTCTGACTGTTTGTGCTGTTAACTGACTTCTGTTTGTTCACAAATTTCTCCATCACTCTTAGGAACGTTCAGACACTTTGGCTGCACTGGCGGAGAAAGCCAAAATCACGCAAGAGATCTTGAATCAGGTTCCAGGCATAAAGTGTAACCCAGTGCAGGGTGCCATGTACACATTTCCCTGCATCCTTTTGCCACCAAAAGCTATTCTAGAGGCCAAGGTAAGATGATCTGTCAGAGATCCAGAATGAAGTGTCTGATTTCTGCACTGCTGCTGGTGCAAAAGCACATTCTCTAGAACAGTGTCTAGAGGAGGGGGGGTGGTGGACATATTTTCTGGACATTGTACATTGACAACGTCTGTAAAAAGATTACACTAAATTTTTATAATGCTGGTAAAATGTACACATTACCCTAGAAGACATTTAACAGACACTGTTTTTCACATTAGTCTCTAAAGGACTTTCTGTAACAAATAAAGCTGGTTATTTTTCTTACAGGGAAAATAACAAAAGAACCGATTTGTAAAATTGAATAATTGATTAAATGTTTTGTGCTGTCTGGCCAAAACAAAATTTTCCCAAATTTTCCTCAAAGACAATCAAATACAACATCAAAATAATTGTAAATTACAAGATAAAAAAAATTATTATAAAGTGTCTGAATTGTTTAGCTTATTAAATAACTTGCATTATTACACTAAATAATTTTTTTAAAATAATATCTTCAATTACGTTGTGGAGTTGAAAGTTGTACAGGTTCAAAATACTAAACAAACATATAATCAGTTCAAAATAAAATTAAGATGTTTTTAAAGATCAACCTGATTCCTCATTTCATGACCCTTGGCTGTAATGTACACGACATGGGTAATGTAGTGACCTTGGACTTCTGGGTAATAAGAACAAGATTTGCACCAGATCTGCAGGTCATTATCACTTTATATTTTATTTTAAAAGACAATTGAATAAAGAAATACCAATTCGTGATATATAACAGAAAATGACCCTTAGAACCCCCAACAGTCATCATATAATTTATACTGTATAGTATGTACAGTAATTTATCATAGGCGCTAACTGAACTCCATTTACTGCAGGAGAAGGGACAATCTCCAGACATGTTCTACTGCATGACTCTGCTGGAGGAAACGGGGATCTGTTTGGTCCCTGGCAGCGGCTTCGGACAGCGAGAAGGAACTTTTCACTTCAGGTTCAAATCAATCATTTCTGTCCTGCTTTTAAACTGCAGGTTTGGGGAGAGAATCATCTGTTAAATACTTCATTTAAAAAAAGAAATCAAAGGGCCAATTTATTTTACAAGCATCAGCGAGTTACTGCAAACGCTTTCTTTATATATAATAATATATATTTATATATAATGCAGCACTCAAATATTTTAAAATATTTGTAGTTTCAATATATCAAATGCAGTTTTCTTTGGAAAAGGTTAAGCAGTACTACAAAAGATTTTATTTTTTAAATGCATAATGATAAAGCTTTTGTGTCCGTTTTACAGGATGACGATTCTTCCACCGAAAGAGAAACTCAAGATTGTTTTGTCCAAAGTTAAAGAGTTTCACCAGCGTTTTACAGCTCAGTACTCATAACAGGTGTGTGTGGTCGAGGCTGCTGCAGTGACAGTATGACAATGTATTTTATTCAGGTGTGTGTGGTCGAGGCTGCTGCAGTGACAGTATGACAATGTATTTTGTTCATTCTCTTTGTGAATTATTCATTTCGCTTGTGCTGCTATTCATTCACTGTTCCTTATCGAGTTCTTAAATTTGCAATATTGAGATTGACAAACTGACCGACTCATGTGTGATTATATATTAGTTGTATGTGACAGCTTTTTAAAATATTTTCAAACTCAGATAAAAAATGTTAAGGAATGACCACAAGAAACTGCAGCCCACAACATGAATCTGGTATCTTTGTGTAAACATATACACACATCATTTTACGGTAATATAGATACACATCGACACTGTCAGTGATACATAGATACACTGTCGACAGTCACTCTGAATAAATAGACAAATTCATCTTCTGTGTGAACAGAATTTATGCTCACATTCGTGTAGGGCATTGTTCAAAAAGTTTTAATATTCTGTGCACTGGTTTATACTGAATCCTTCATTTGTATGGTTATCACCTTCTGTGCCCTGATAAATTCATTTATTCATTTGGCAGACGCTTTTATCCAAAGCGACTTACGTTGAATTCAAGGTATACATTTTTATCATCAGTACTTGCATCCCCTGGGATTGAACCCATAACCTTTGCACTGCTAACGCAATGCTCTAGCAGGTGAGCTACTACAGGAACACTGATAAATGGACTGCATGTGGCAGTATCACATTTTCATATCACAAAAATTGCTGAAGCTTTTATTCTGGTGTACAGAATAAAAACAGGTTGAAAATGAAATATACAGTTCATGGACTCACTCACTGTTCCACCCCCTCAGTCCTTCAGATGTTTCCCCACATATAAAAATCTTTGAGATTTACAAGCACACAGGCGGAGTTAAACCTGACAGCGCCCCCTACCTTCCTGCCAGGATATGAACTTGCATGACACACACAAATCATTTGCAGAACGAGTAACATTTCAGCTGGATTTCACAATCACAGACCTTGACCAACTTTTCACCCACCCATCAAGTTCAAATATTTTACATAGACAATTTGGCTTTTTGTTTTATATGTAAAGATGTGTAACCTATGGTTACAGAAAACTAGGTTTAACTGGAGTGCCAAAACATTTAAAATTCACAGAAAGCTTAAACTTTCATTGACACCTCTGGTGCTTCAATATTAAACATACCAAACAGTTTGCAGGTAAATTACTTTATTAAATCACTGAATAAAATACATTGTGAGAATTAATTATGCTGAAAATCCTTGTGGTATTTCTAATGTGCCATTTTTACAGGGTGTGAACGCTGGGTTCTTGTGCTCCACAACACTTTATGTCCTTGTGTGCTACCTGAAAATTAAGATAAATACAATATCTGAAGAGAGAGAAGTGTCATTTAAAAGCGTCACAGATCTTTGAGGTTTTTAAATACTGAACATGTCAATAATGATAATATCTTAAGCATCTTTGTAACAGGTGTCACTCTGAAAGATCAGGGCTGAAAATTGTTCAAAACACAAATTAACTTTACCTGAAAGGCGCACATATTCGGTTCTCTCTTTGTTCTGAAACTTTACTCCATTTTCAATCATGCCAGACTCCTGCATTCCTCCATCCCATGACTTCTCTACAGGGTGAAGAATTTGAAGGAAAACAAAATCACGTACATAACGGATTGTAAATATATGAAGAAACATGGCTACATAAATCAAATGTAAAAAGTCTGGAGGAAAACTGACTATTTTCACTAAAAATCTAAGAATATTCCCAAAGGTAACTTGTAATTTTGTAGTTTAAGTTAAAAATACATGTATTGATGAATATTATATAGACTTCCAAATACACTTTTTACTTTAAAACATATTTACATTTAGTAAAATCAAATGTATTATTGTATTATTTTGTACAACTGTATACGATTCTGAACTATTTGGTCCAGGATAAAGAATTTGAAAGCAACAAATCACCTTTCTGTGATCTCTTAGTGTTCCTCCATCTACAGGACACAGACAGAACACCATCCAGTTCATGTTGATCACCTCTCTTTGGATCAGGGCTGGCACCATGAGGACATCTGCAATCTTCATAGAGGCCAGCTTGAGCTTTTAGTTTAGCCTGATGGCATTTTCCTACCTGACCTTCCAGAAGCATCTTTTGGGTATCATGGGCTCCAACACCATCCTTTGCAGCTTTCTTTCCGTCAAAGATCTTCACTTCAGAATCATTTTTTTCTTTGCAGCAAAGACTGTCAGACAAAGAAAGTGTCCTATGAGGTTTTCCTTTGGAGTCATTTTTACATAAGTGGTGGGGAATTTTATCCACCAGTGAGAAATGAGAATCCCATCCACATCTCATGCGAGATCCAGCTGGTCTGGGACTACTTTTTGTAGTACACCTGCTTGAATGAAGCAAACAGCCTTTTTGATCACACATTCCAGTCCTGATGGCTTGTCCTTGGTTCTTCATCTTTTTCTCGTGTCTAGGAGAAGCTAATTCAGGACTGATAGCTCGTTTACCTTCATTCGCAAGACTGACAAGCGGCACGTCATGCAGCCGTTTCTCTGGAGAGTTGCAGAAACTGCTAAACTTTTGCTGCAACACAGGTAATTTACTGTAGTAGTAAACATTACCAAAGTCAGCCAGCCAGCTTGTTGAAGGCCGGTATGGTAAACAAGAATTCTGGACACAGTCTTGACTGTGAGGTTTAGTTGACTTGCCATCTTGTTGATTCTTTCCATCACTCACTGGACTCTTCTGAGGGGTTAGAACACCATTCCTCAACAGCCACTCACTGGATGGTACATACGGCACTAGAGACTCTACTGACCAGATGGAGGCTTCTAGCTGGCGTGTCTGGTTGAGGTACTGCCTGTCAAATGGTAGCCGCAGGATCTTACAGTCAACATTATTGGAAGAGTTTGCATCATGTTTGCCCATCACCAGTTTGGAGGATCTCTGAATCTGCATCTCTGAGCTTCTGTTTGCTTCAAAGCTATTGCATCTGCCTGGTTTGGGGTATGCTCCGAATGTTTCAAAAGATGGAGACATCCTGATCTTGGCAAGTTCGTTACGAGCAGGGAGGCAATGCTTTCTGGAGGGCTTCAAGGTTCCAGCTTCAACGCACCGTTTATCTTCTCTAAATTCCAATGACTGATAAGAGCACAAAACAACATCATCAGAATGTATCGATCCCAGACTGCATTGCAAAACGTCACCAGTGTCGTTACGAGACAGTTCAGCGTTTTCATTGGTACAAACTATTTTCAACCTTGAAGGCGTTTCACTGCATTTGATTTGCACCCGTTCTGCCTGGAGGAGGAGATCACTTTTGCAAACTGTGGACAGATCAGTGGTGTTGATAGTATTGGTGGCTATAACTCTGTTTCGAGTCAACACGGATGTTCCTTCAAGGCAAGCTACAGATTTGTTTTCAGAGAAGCTGGCCGACACAGATACTGGACTACCACTGCCTGTTCCTCTACCCGATTCCGAGTCAGTGTGAGAACTTGCCGCGTTGTTGCACGAGTCTTGTGTGGAGCTAGGACACAAGGGCTCAGTTTGGACCTCTGAGCTGACCATCACACGACTGCGGGTCACACCGTTTTGAAATCGGAAGCGGTAAGCCTGGTGGGCAGTATTTGGAGCCACGTGAGGGCTCAGTAAACGTCTGTAGTCCAACATGTGCATCTGTGCATGAGGCGGCATGTATCCAGGGACTTCCAGACAGGGAGGCAGAAGGACTGATGGCATCAACATGCCATAACCTTAATTACAAAAGAACATCTATAAATTTAACAAATGAAAGAATTAAAAAAAAAAAAAAAAAATC